>LPNX010496081.1:44376-154471 GCA_001517045.1 Pseudotsuga menziesii | reverse complement strand
AACTTGCACATGGTGGGACTCATGGACTAGGCAAATAAGAAAAAAATAAATGAATTAATGTCTAAGTGGGTAATACTATGGGTTTGATTATTCTAACACTTTGATACCAATTGTTGGATTATTGGACAATACTGAGAGGGAGGGTGAATCGGTATTGATAAATTTTAACAATTAAAACCACTTTTAATGTATTCATTAACACACACGATCAACAAGATACAAAGATGACAACTTTTATCTTGGAATCTCAATTGGGAAAACCACCAACACTTTCCATCAATGAAAAATTATATTTACAATGGTTTTTGTAAGATACCACTTGTTGGAGATAACAATCCCCAAGTTTCTCTGCTACAACTTATGGATGCTACAACACCCTGGTTTATGCCTGCTCGTACAGACAAGGATGATACAACTCCCTATTTACCAGCAACTACTGGAAGGAGGCTAAAACCCCCTATTTTATTAGCTACCACTAAAAGGATTCTTTGGCACCCTATTTACTAGCTACCACTAGAAGGAGTCTATGACCCCCTTACAGGCCTGTAGCCTCCCATGGCACCACCCTACCACCCAAATATGTTTTTATCATAATTCCGTATCTTCTTATGTCTTCAATTCTGTCATTGGTTTCTCATCGCTTCCTTGGTATTTGTCTTCTACTACTGCTGCTACATGGATCTTGACTGTGGAGACACACTCTTCCTCCCAAAAATCTCTCTATAAATACCTTTAACACACATCTCACCACATCTCTTCAATCTTGGAAACTAGTGTCTTTTCATTTGAACTATCACTAAACTTCATCGTGACCTTTCAAAATAGATGATGTCTTTTCAAACACGTCCATTAACTAACAATCACTTCTTTGTTTATACAGTCACGCCCCTTTTTATTCATCATAACTCTATTTAACAAATTTAACTAATTTGTTATTTTCTAATGCTATCGTGTATATTCTTCTTAGATCCGTAATCTATAGGAATAATAGACTATGTTTTATATATATTATTTTTGTTCCAGTAGCTTATTGATATACTTGGTTTATCATTTTTAACTCTGTTTTTCATTTTTAACTCTCAGCCTTCGGCAAGGACCTTTCTGCAACAGAAATCCTTTCATAGTTATCTTTCCACAATGACCTTTCTAAATTTATCTTTCTGCATTTATTTATGCATTTACCTTTCTGCATTTATCTTTCCACATTTATATTTATGCATTTACCTTTTTGTATTTATCTTTCTACAAACCGTCTTTCCGCAGTTGACCTTCCACGATGATTTTTCTGCAATTTGCGGAAACTCCTTCCTTTTGCAATTGCAGATTGCGGGTTGTGGTTGTGCCTTTCAACTTTTTCAAGCCAGGATTCCGCATTTACCCTTTCCCCAATGATATTTCCGTAATCATCCTTTCCGCAATTGCAGATTGTAGGTATACATTTCCAAAATTTCAAAAGATGACTTTTGTGCCTCAACGTTCTTTCCGCAGTCAAATCGCAGATTATGGATGTGAATTCCATTTTTTTCTAAAATGGGCTTCCACAAATCTTGTGAACCGTTGATCACTTGCGGAATCCTCCTCATCCGTTGATCAGCTATCAAACATAGAACTTCACTTTGGCACTCTAGAATTTTATCTTCCGTGCACATTTAATTTGTGGATCCTTTCCCCGTTGTCAATCTATCTTCTTTCCTTTGATCTGGACCATCCAACTTTTTCTAATTTACTATTTGCTTTGAAATGAGACAATTGTCAGATAGCCACTTCAACACGCTATAACCTGACGGGATAGGGCGGGAATTTTCCTTGATCCATGATAATCAGATTGCAACACCGACTTCATGATAGCATCAGAACACCATCATGTGTCTTAAAAACCTCACCACACATTCCACATCATCATGCATGCCATGTCATCACTTCCTTTGTTATTCCTTTGTTTTGCATTCTGAATAAAATTCAGTTAGTTTCTTTCTACCATCTCTTGGTCTCATTTACTAAATTTCTTTGATGAATCTTGGTTTATCTTTTATCTTTCAGACATATTTGTTATATGTTGCATCATTATTGAACACATTAACCTCTGTTTTGATTTTCCATTACTTAGTTATTGTGTTAATTATGTCTTAAACGAATTTCTTCATTTAATTCATATCTTTATTATTGCAACCATTGAACAGTTATTCGTATTAAATGGTAATTTTTAAATTGGAATTTCCCTGATAGAGCAATTATGTGTTTTAATTATTTGGATGAAATAACTCAATTGTAATTGTTTTTCTTTATCTAAAGTTTATAGGGTTAGATCTGATTTATATGTTTATAGATTCGAATGGTTTTGTCAAATATTAATAATCTGATTGTTTTACCTCTTACTATAATATTTCATAGATTTATTTTAATCACATAGATCAATTTACTTTGTTACTACTCACCCTTCATATATTTCACACAGGAAGAGGAGATCCATTTGGATCTATTTACACAGTGATAGCAGAGGCCTAATATTTGTAGGAGTTATTCATACCAAAAAATTTGGGGATAAGATCGTCCTTACGTAGGATTATTTGACTCCTTTCAAATTGGGATTTCTCCTCCTGTTGATTGTCTTGTAATTTGTCTAGCAATTACCTTCCAAGAATCAACACTCCCTTGAAGTTAACGAATTCTTGTTTTAAGGTCTTGGCCTCTTTCATGTTATCCATTGCTTGTTGTCTTTAATTGTGTAGTTCTTCTTGGAGGGTCTTGACTTCCTCTTCTTTTGATTTCTACTCTTCTTGGCATTTTGACAATTTTTCTTTCAAATATTTGTTCCTTATTTTACATTTTTCAAGATCCTCAAGAACAGCTATGAGTTCAGCATCTAGGTCCACTTCTTCTTCCTTATCTAAATCTTGAGTTTTTATTCCCATGAGTAGACTCTCTTCCTCGTCTTTACTTTCATCTTCAAGAATAGCAAGGATTGCTTCTGCTATTTCTTCAACTGAGTAAAGTTTCTCCAATTTGACCCAAATTTCCTTAGTTGAGAGACATGGTTCTATATTTTCTTTGATAGGTTGAGGTAATCAATCAAGTATAACCTCTATTTCCCTTGAGTTATTTTTCTTGGACTCTTTCTGAGATGTAGTCGATAATATTTTTGGTGGGATGTAATCAAATATCACTTCATTCCATACACCACATCCTAATGACTGTAAGTATACACTCATTATTTTTATCCATACTGCATATTCTCTTTTATTAAGTGTCGGAGCTCTATTGGAATTCATTCCTTCTTCTTGATCCATAGTGGTTTTAATAAGATCTTCTTTCCAGTGGTTTAGAATGTAGTGAGGATCCCGCTTTGATACCAATTGTTGGATTATTGGACAATACTGAGAGGGAGGGTGAATCAGTATTGATAAATTTTAACAATTAAAACCACTTTTAATGTATCCATTAACACACACGATCAAGAAGATACAAAGAAGACAAGTTTTATCATGGAATCTCAATTGGGAAAACTGCCAACACTTTCTATTAATGAAAAATTATATTTACAATGGTTTTTGTAAGATACCACTTGTTGGAAATAACAATCCCCAAGTTTCTCTGCTACAATTTATGGATGCTACAACACCCTGGTTTCTGCCTACTCCTACAGACAAGGATGATACAACACCCTATTTACCAGCAACTACTGGAAGGAGGCTACAACCCCCTGTTTTATCAGCTACTACTAAAAGGATGCTTTGGCACCCTATTTACTAGCTACCACTAGAAGGAGGCTACGGCCCCCTTACAGGCCTATAGCCTGCCATGGCACCACCCTACCACCGAAATATGTTTTTATCAGAATTCCAGATCTTCTTATGTCTTCAATTATGTCATTGGTTTCTCATCACTTCCTTGGCCTTTGTCTTCTACTGCTACTGCTACATGGATCTTAACTGTAGAGACACACTCTTCCTCTCAAAACTCTCTCTATAAATACCTTTAACACGCATATCACCACATCTCTTCAATCTTGGAAACTCGTGTCTTTTCATTTGAACTATCACTAAACTTCATCGTGACCTTTCAAAATAGATGATGTCTTTTTAAACACGTCCATTAACTAACAATAACTTCTTTGTTTACATAGTCATGCCCCTTTTTATTTATCATAACTCTATTTAACAAAATGAACAAATTTGTTATTTTCTAATGCTATCGTGTATATTCTTCTTAGATATACAATCTATAGGAATAATAGACTATGTTTTATATATATTAGTTTTGTTCCTGTAGGTTATTGATATACTCGGTTTATCCTTTTTAATTCTGTTTTTCATTTTTAACTCTCAGCCTTCCGCAAGGAGCTTTCCACAACAGAAATCCTTTCGTATTTATCTTTCCGCAATGACCTTTTCGAATTTATCTTTCTGCATTTATATTTATGCATTTCCTTTCTGCATTTATCTTTCTGCATTTACCTTTCTGCATTTATCTTTCTGCAAACCGTCTTTCTGCAACTGACCTTCCGTGATGATTTTTCTGCAATTTGAGGCAACTCTTTCCTTCCGCAATTGCAAGTTGCGGGTTGTAGGCATGCCTTTCAAATTTTTTGAGCCAGGATTCCACATTTACCCTTTCCCCAATGATATTTCCGCAATCATCCTTTCCACAATTGCGGATTGCAGGTATACATTTCCAAAATTTCAAAAGATGACATTTGTGCCGCAACGTTCTTTCTGCAGTCGGATTGCGGATTGTGGATGTGGCTTCCAAATTTTTCTGAAATTGGCTTCCACAAATATTGTGAACCGTTGATCGCTTGCAGATTCCTCCTCGTCCATTGATCATCTATCAAACACGGAACTTCACTTTGGCACTATGGAATGTTATCTTCTGTGCACATTTAGTTTGTGGATCCTTTCCCCGTTGTCGATCTATCTTCTTTCCTTTGATCTAGACCATCCGAATTTTTCTAATTTACTATTTTCTTTGAAATGAGACAATTGTCAAATAGCCACTTCAACAAGCTATAACCTGATAGTCATAATGCAACACCAACTTCATCCATGATAGTCATATTGCAACACCGACTTCATGATAGCATCAGAACACCATCATGTGTCTTTAAAGCCTCATCACACATTCCACATCATCATGCATGCCATGTCATCACTTCCTTTGTTATTCCTTTGTCTTACACTAAGTTTTCCCTACCATCATGTCCTTGGTTATTCCTTTGTCATTACTGAACTCCTTTGACATCAATGACAACTACATTTAACAAACTCAACTAGGTCTCGAGATTCATTTTCATCCACGTCCATCTCTTTAACCTTAGCCTTCTTCCATAGTTTACTATCATCTAAATCCATTGTTTAGTTCTATGGTAATCATCAATAATAAATAAAGAAAAAATAGAATAAAAACAAGTGGGGAATATCTTTATGGTTTTCGTGTTTCTCAAGATGATCTCTTCAAAACTAGAGTATGAGGTTCTTGTTCGTTAGATTAACCTTTTTTTGGAGTGATAATATTCATCCTCCAACTCAAACTCTATTTTCTCTAGTTCCTTTTTCCTGGGTAGGTATTCCCATTTGGGAGCTTCTTTAACCTATCTAAAAACAACATCCCGATTGTAAACAATTTTCTTAGTCATTGGGTTCCAAAGTGTAAAACATTCCCCACCATATTTATAACCAATAAAGATACATTTTTTAGATTTATTATACAACTTAGTCTTTTTTTCCTTTGGAACACATACATAAGAATCACCCCCGAAAATTATCATATGTTTACAAGAGGGTTTCTTATTATTCCATGCCTCATGTGGAGTTTTTTCAACCATTATTGATGTGGGTGATTTATTTATCAAGTAACATGCAGTATCCACTACCTCTGCCTCGAATTTGTGTCCTATGCTAGCACTACTAAGCATGGTCCTTGTCTTTTCCATCAACATCATATTCATTCTTTCTACAACTCCATTATGTTGAGTTATGTATGGAGTAGTCTCTATATTTTCTAATCCTCACTTCTTACATAATTTATCAAATTAATTTCCACAAAACTCTTCACCATTATATGTCGTCCACTCTTATTTTCTTTTTTGTTGGATTCTCTACAAAATACTTAAACTACTTAGATTTATCAAATACCTTATTTCAGACGAAATAAATCCATGTGTTTCTTAAACAGTCATTTATGAATGAAACACAATACACAAATGTTCCTAATTATGGAATAGGCATCGGTCCAAATAGCTCACTATGTATTAACTCCTAGTTCATATTGGGTCACGGTTGTGTGTGGATGTAAACTAGTTATCATGCTCCCAAGTTATGGTCATTAATAAATTATTTGAGGGTAGATGGAAAAATACTAGGATAAATATGTAGGGATTTTGTATGTAAGTGGAGTTAGTGGAGAATTTATTACCCACCTCCATCAGGAATTAAATAAAATGGGGTTATGAGAGGTTCATTAGTCATGAGTTATTTAGGTTTTGTCCTATAAACACCCATCTAAGTCTTAAAGAGTTGTAGGTTCATAATAGAAGTCAAGAGAGTAAGTTTTGTGAACTCCCTTGTCTGCCATGGGCAAGGGGGGCTTATGTATTCAACTATCTTGTTATGAGTAAAATCATGTATGAGTTGGTTCCCTATCTATTGTGTATTATTTGTTTGTTATATTGTGTTTTTCAATTATGAAATGATTTATTTAGATGCAGAAATTTCATCTGTGTGATTATGGTTAGAGTTTGTTGTAACTTAAATAAAGTGTTGGCACCCAACGAACCCCAACCACTATTCATTAACTCACCCTCAACTCAACCAAGAAAGAGAGGTACAATCTAGAAACTGCATGAAGCTCTCAAACAACCTCATCTTTTCACTACAACATCACTCTGTCATAGCCCCATTAGATTGATATCTTCAAACTCACTGCAACATCCTCATGTCGATAACCACTATACCATGGATCTCCCTATGGAAATCAACTCATATTACTAGAATTCTTTAAATATTATCCTAGGAAACCATAAATTCTAAGAGGACTCAAGGTCGTATATAGGGTTGAACCTAACCAATTGTTTACCAAAACATGAACACGACATATGTCCCCAAAAAAATAGGAACCATAATTTGATATTCATAACTCATTACCATCATCCTCTATGTCCTTGGATCTTGTCTTATGGTAGCAATCCCTCATGATACAACTTTCCATGCACAACATTTACAAATTCCTACACTACTTCATCCTCACAACTCCTTGGATGCTCACCTGTCACATCTACAAACTCTCACACTATCTCATTTTCATAACTCCTTGGATGATCACCAATCAAATTGACAAACTCTTACACTATCTAATTCCAAGTGCAAACCTTCTTTTGGTGCACTCACAACCTCCACTACTGCTCACATCCTCAGCTCAACTGCATGACTACCATTATTTAAATGTACTCATAGTTGTTAACTTGGTGCTCAAAATTGTTGGTCATAAACTCTATATGCAACTATAATACTCCCATTTTGACCCTTAGAATGGATTGGATTTATATGTAAATATTGTGTATACGCGATGTATGAATCCTAGTGTTAAGATCAAGGCCAAGGCCCCGCTAGTTAATACTCGGATTTTAAAAAGGAAAGTATTTTATATTTTGTTATCCATGTGCTAGTAAGCCATGGGAAATTGTATAAGCATGTAAATATTTAAATGCAATAAAATTCCAAGAGCCGGCTATGGAAGCAACTAGAATGAGGGTGTTGTGTGTATTCACTAGGGAGAGGTGAGGGGGTTGTGGGTTTAAATATTTTATTTCCAAAGGTCATCTTGAGAACCCATCTTGACTAGTTATGCTAACATTTATTTTTGTTGTAAGATGGTAGCTGAGAAATCAGCTCATGAATTAATGGAGCATGGGACAAACTCAGAAATTCATATGGTTGAGTATGGGTATGGTTTAACTTTACTTGACCCATAAGTCAATTTTTCTCATCAAAATTCATTTTCCATCATCCCCAATCCATTGTAGAACAACCAGACATCAATTTCCAGCTTGCTAAGCATTCCCAATAGTGAAAACTACAAAAATCACAACTTGGAAAGAAACCATGTTTTCAAGTGCCAAAATCACCAAGAAAATCATGTGAGAAGTAAAATATAGTGGGGAATCCATAGACATAAACCCTGGGGTGAAATTGAGAGTTCCAAAAGCCCAAAAATCCATAGAAAGACCCATATCTAGAAGCTTTAAAGTGACATTTTGTGATTGTCAGTCATGTGGATGGAAGTAGGAGTGAGACCAGAGGTCGTAATTGCTTGATAAACCTAGTGAAGGCAAGAATATCTATAGGTTTAGCAGCTTGGATATTCCTATTCCCACCCTAAATAGAACTGGACTTAAGGGACTCCTGGGGGATTATGTAGCAAAGAAGGGGACCTTCCTTGTCTTGGGTGTGGTAGGTATTGTGGGTGCCAAAGCTCTCTGAATCCATATTGAAATTCCCGTAGCTTTTTGGTTGATCTCATTGTCTTATCTATCTCCTTCCTTTCCTCCTTACATGTTTGATAAACCCAGTTGTGTACTGGATTAGCATGAGTGCTTGTGCCTATGGTTGTGAGTGAGCCTAAGTAGTTCATCCTTAGTGGATACATATCCTAGCTTGGTGGTGATTCTCAACTGAAATAATATAGGCTAGACAAAGACCTATGGTTGGGTGGAACATTTCTCTTCCATAGCCAGTTGCTCAAAAAATGTCAATTAAACAATAAGTGTTTAGTGTTGACTCCAATTATGCATCATTTAAGTGTTATGAAAGATTGTTCATTGTGTTAATTTGAATGAGTTGACCTAGCATGAATTTTTCAATTTGATTCCTATGTATAGCATGAAAATGAATTTTTTGTTGTGCATTATTTTGTTGTTATTCTTGTGATGAACATGTTGGTAATTTTCATGTTGTATGTGCATAAATAGAGTTTAATTATGTTGTGTTTATGTTCATGCATATGCACACACATTTAGTTGTTAATTAATTTAATAGTATGGCCTTGGGGGGGAAATTTAGCACCCAGCGCATCGTTCATGTTTCCTCCATGGGTCGGATTGATGGGAGGGGATGTGACAACAACTTCCAAAGCAATCCATCCACTAGTAAGATAGTGAAACCACCAAAGTGAGCAGGGACAATAATTACACTCGAGAACAATCATTTCAATATGAAATAAATGTATCAAGAGTTGCAAATGAAAACAATATGCACTTGGTCTACCATACCAAGTGTGGGATGGCCACACCCCTCACAACTAATTGCATCAACCTGCTAAATCCATCTTGTTACAAAGCCTTGGTACTCTAAAAGTATAAATGTATGTTACACCAAGACTTATATAATTTCATAAAGGAACCACAAAATAAGATTGGGATCCCACCATGTAAGGTTGTGTTGTAGCTGCAACTATTTCCCAAATTTTTTAAAATTTTGGACCCTCCTTTTAAATTTCGTCTTACTTAGATTTGTTTGGATTCAGTGAACTTTATTGTCTTCTGCTACAAATTTGGATCATGAGGTTAAATTGGGGTTAATTGTTTGCCATTTTCAGGAGTTTGAATGACTATATTTTGTTGGACATGAACTTGAAATTTTGTTTTTCGCTTTCGAAAGTCTTTTGAACGGTAAATCGGGGCCATAGTTCTCTACGCAGTCGTCGTTGTGGAGATTAAACAATGAACGTTATGATTCCCAGTTTTTATTTTTTCACTGATGCGCCTTTACCTATTTTGTATCTTTGGACTATCGGAATTTTTATTTTATCATGGTCGGAGCATCAGCCTTCTATATCGTCATCGTTTCAAAGGACAGATAAAGAATGGGCCGATGGTTAGTTTTTCTTTCGTCGATTATGTGAATTTGTTGGTTCAAACTTTTGCTTTGCGATGACTTTTTATTTTCTCCCTCGGAGTGGATTATGACTTTGATCAGAAGCCATAGTCCTTTAGATTGCTGCCATTGCGGCTTCGGAGCGGACTAACCGTCTGACTTATAGCTGTTCCGCTCGCCGATGGTTTGTTATGGTTTTTGTCGATTTGTTTTATTTGTCATGGATCCCTTAGCCTGATTGTTCTCTGTCGTTGCCGCCCTGCAGTGAACTAACCATCTGTCGCTATAGTCATTCTGATGTCCGATGTTGTTGTCTCTGGTGTTTATTTC
Source organism: Pseudotsuga menziesii (assembly GCA_001517045.1). Classification (NCBI taxonomy): domain Eukaryota; kingdom Viridiplantae; phylum Streptophyta; class Pinopsida; order Pinales; family Pinaceae; genus Pseudotsuga; species Pseudotsuga menziesii. The sequence continues at coordinate 144,275 of LPNX010496081.1, read as the reverse complement.
GTCAGCGTTTTATTTGGCCACGGAGCCCATACTCTATACACCGCCCGTCGTTGTGTCTTCTCAGTGAACTGATCATCTGATGATTAGTGTTGTTTCTTCCGAATGGAGGTAGTATTTTCCCACCGTTTGTTGTGTTGTTACTCTATTTTTTGGGATGGCGGAGTTTTCCCATGGGTGCTGGTTGAGTCGAGGTTTTTTCTGAAGTGAAGAGTGCAGTTTGGGGGTTTGGTGTTTGAGAGGTGGCGGTTACATTGTTTAGATTCATTCTTCTTTCGCAGGGTTTCTAGTTAGTTCAGTTACAGTTTGGTTTTAGATGAAGAATTTGTTCTATTGGGACTGTGGTTTTAGTGGGATAGTAGGCTTAGAATTTTTCTGGACCCAGTGTGCAGGATTTTCTTTGCCTTATCATTTTTCTTTTCATGCATTAATATTGTTTATAGCTCATTTTACAGAATGCATGTATTAATACAGTTTGAGTTACTTTGTCAAAAGCTAAGTGATCTAAGAACTAGTTGTTCATGACAGGGTGATGGCTGCTGGAGAGAAGATATGTCTAGAAGACTAAGCAGAAAAATGAGGCAGCAGGGAAGGAAGAGAAATAAAATGAAGAAACAAAGAAGAAGAAATTAAAGGTTTGAGATCTCAGACAGATCGATAGCAGAAAAGGCCCAGGCTTGGGGAAGATTTCGTCAGTTACCAAGCTGGTCATTTTTATAAAAGTGCTTTTAAATCTTAGTTTGAAATTTAACGTTTGTATGAGTCATGAGCACTCACAAAAGAAAAAATTGTGAGATTAAACGGTTGGGGGAGCCCAAAGGTCACTGAGGGGCAGTCCAATAGTTTGGCTTGTAGTATAAGTATAGGAGAGTTAGATAGAAGAAGGGAATTTTTTCTAGTTAGACTTGTGAGAACATGTTGTAAGAAGAACTATTTCCTTTTGCAATAGATAATTACAATTTTTCCTGTTGGAGAAAGCTTTGGTGGAATGTTCAAATGTTGTGCAAAGGATGTTGTTGAAGGGGAACTATTTCCTTTTTAGCTTTTGTCCATTAACTGTGAGATCGTTCTAACTTGTTGAACCTATGTTCTTGTATGAATGCTCTCTAGTTTATTTTATGGAATTCCCACTATGAGTAATGAATGCTTTTCATAAACAATGAGCTATCTTGTTGTTCATATATCTATTTATGTTTATGTGTTTTGAAATAAAGAACAGCTACCTGTGATTTTTCTTAATGCATGAACAGTAATACATTACTCATTAAATGATAATCTCGCTCCCTAGGGACAGTTTAGTTAAGTTATTTTTAGGTTTCTTGCTGTGTGTGATTTAGATGCGAGAAAGTTAAGACGAGAGGTAAGAACCTGCACATCACATTGTGATGGCTCATCGTATTCTCTATCAATCTTAATTTTAGATAGGCATTTGCATCTCATACTAAAAAACTAAAATATACACGATGGACCGAGCTGTAACCGGTAAAACCCTTTATTTTGGCTACTTGACCTACGGTAGGGGGGTCGCAAACCGGACTAGTTGGGAACGTTTACTAGGGAGAATCCCTTGTTGTTTTTGCTTGCGATTTTCTAGGCCTCAATAGTTTTTGGAGCTAGAAGGAGGGCCACCAATGCATGGCTGGCCGAGGAAACCCATTTCCTCAAAATTACACCACCAGTGATAATTTTGAAAGCAGTTCATTTCCCAATCCTATTCCTGAAGAGAAACGTAAAGAACATTTGTATTCTGTAAACAATGAAGTAGTTAATGATCTGAGAAGACATACTAGGGAATATGTGAAAAGTATTGGAGGATTACTGATTATCCCTGATTTACCTAGAAGAGAGTACAAGAAAAAAGACCGTCCTCTATTGGAAGACTCAGTTTTGGTTCGAGATTTGGAAGAATTGGTAGAAATAACCTTGCGGGAAGTTGTTCATCCTTTGAATCAAGTGGGCCCAAACAGACCTTACGGTTCACCTGTTAATACTACTATTCATTCACCACCTCACTCTCCACCCAGACTCATTGTAGGCATAAACACTAATCAGCCACCTAACCCACCAAATCCACAACCTGCTTGGAAAGCCAAATCACCTTTAAACCTATCACCTCCTTTGCATGACTTACCTCAGGCTTTTGAGAAAATTCTGCCCAAATTTGACCCAAGTGAAAATGTTTTAGTAGATGATCACTTGCAAAGTTTCTACTTTGCAATAGAAGGACTAAAGGCTGGAGAACACGAAAATGTAGCCTGCGGACGTTTTCCACATACCCTTAAAGGAGCAGCACCCTCATGGTATTTTGGTCTTCCTGCAAACTCAATCCCATACTGGGATACTTTTGAAAGGATATTCAGAAGCAAATATACATCCCATAAGACTCATGTAGCTCTCATGAAAGGACTGTGTGCTTTAAAGAAATAAAGAAAATAAAAGGCGCATAGTTTTACCCAAAGGTTTGCGGCTTATCTTAAGAATTTCTCTGCAGCTGATAAGCCCTCTGATAAAGTTCTGATTGAGTATTATACTTCATCTTTGGGGTCTAACTTGGCCATGTTTGAAAAGTCTCAAGTTAAACCTACATTATCAGAGACTTATGAAAAGGCTGAGAGAGTAGAATCTAAAAAAGAAAGCATAGAATATTATCCTAAGCAGTCGGAAGAGAAAACTTTTGGGAAGAAAGCCTTATTACTGTCTAAGCCTAAAGAGGAGAAATCACATGATTTTGAAGGAATGTTAAAGATGATGAAGAACCTTTCTAACAGAATAATAGATTTGGAAAAGGAAAAGGAAGCATAGAAAGCATATAAGCCTTACTACAAGAGAAGAAAGGATGACAATCAGTCTAAACCTCCTCCACACAATCCTGCATCAATGAACTTAACGGAGGTAGGTATGGATAACTTTTGCACTTTCCACCAGCAGCCCCATTCTGAAAAAAATTGTCCTCAATGGATAAATTCAATGACATTAGTGATGAATCAGCTGTTGGATTCCAAATTAACAGAGGCTAATGATGAAGAAGAAAAGGGTGGTAAATCCACAGAAAAAACAAGAGAATGATGCTTTGCTATTATGGAATTGTGGCTCGCTTTTTGATACAGAAGAAGGTACTCTGAAACATGAGGAGATATTGGAAACAACTGTGACAACAAGAAGCTAGGATTTGGTGAATAAAGACAATTCAATACTTCCAAAGATCAAGAAATTACAAGAGAATGTAAAGAAACTACAAAAGAACAACACAAATGATAAAATTCCTGAATTTACTATTAGCATTCAAGATCCGAAACAAGTCAACATGCCTGCTAAGCCTATTGAAGACAAAGTGGGTAATGTCAGGGAAAATATCAAAACACCTAAACTACTAGAGGAAGAGCTTCCCACAAACAACCAACCTATAGAAGAAATTGTTGAAGCAAGTGTGGGAGGTACGACTAGGCTTAAAACCCCACCACTACTACATTTCAACCAAAAATCCGACGGCCATATTTTAAGATTTTCGACACTTCTCTGTCGCATGTACGACACTATGATTTTTTTTAAGCGTCGGTGGATTTGCGTCGGTTATCCGACATCTTTTCAATCCGTCGGTTAAGCGACAGAGCAGTAAATCGTCGGTTAAATGTACATCGTCGGTTATCCAACATCTAATTGATAATAAACTTTAAACACGCGTCGCTTAAACAACGATAATGACGTCGGTTAAGCGACGATAATGAAACCCTAAGCATCGGTTAAGCGACGGTGTTGGAATTTTTTTTTTTTAAATCACCTACAGGCCGTCGCTTAACCGATGGCTGTAAGTGTTTTTTTTTTTAAATATAAATGCCAGTGGGCCTTTTCTCTAGAAGCGATTCTAAAAATGCAGGTCCTAATATGTAAAGGGAAAAAGGGCAGGAAGAACATGTGAAGGCCCACTGAATATAGTGTTCCAAGGCTGACTTGTGCCAGTGCAGATAACATTAGGGTTTGCCATATTTTCTGAAGGTTTATCAACATTCCTTTTCTGTTCTGGAATTTTACCAAACATAGCTTCATATCCAGATGGCCCTGCATTAGACAAGCATTTAGTGTTGAAAAATAGTCTTTTAATCATATCCTATAAACATCATATAAATTGCTGGAAAGGCATCAAAGAACTTAAAATGATTTTGTGAAATTAAAAACTTGCAAAGCTTGTGATATCCTGGAAACCATTGACAATATCAGGCTGCAATAGTAGAATCAAAATAGTGACTCTCACCCTGATCTTTGACTGAATTAAATCTTACGAGAGGTATGATATGAGCTTCATCATTGCCACTATATGGATTAAAAATTGCATACTCATGGTCCCCATTCAAAAAGACGAGCCTGCTTTCTGGTTCTTCAGTCTTATCAGTAACAGTCTCTTCATGCAATAATGCACTTTGCTGGATAAACATAAGTGCACCACCCAATCCCTGAAATAAGATAAATCAAAAGTAAGATGAAAAATTCATGAAAGTACCATAATCAAGATCCGACATCTTCCCATTCCCTCACCTTCCTCACAGCCCAGGAAGCAATCGGAATGGGATTCCCTCACCTTCCTTAAGACAAATATGGCTTTATTCTATCAGTTGTTTTTCCAATGAAGTTAGACTTGCATTAAATCAAACTTCAATAAAGACCAAAACAATCCAAACTGTAACATGGAAAACTGGTGGATTCTATCGTACTGAAATACAAAACAGCAGCATTCAAAGCACTGTTTCATTTCACTTGAGTCTACCCTAATACTTATCAATCATAATAGCATTAATGAAACTCATATAACAGAGGACAACAATCACAACAATAAATCATAATAAAAACCAAACATGAAGTAGAAACCCACTTGTATGTTCCAACTGATCGGCATCTCCAACCACAAACCTGACCAAATTCCTTTTTGCTCCAAATATTTTCATTTTCAACCCAAACCTGATAATGCAAGGAAATTAAATAAATAAATGATGAATTACAATTACATGAAATGAAAATAAGGAATCAAACTTCTGGAAAGAGTTAGTTTATCGTTTTGAGACAACTAAACACTAAGCCATGTTGAACTGCCAATCCCCACACCTTTAAGACAGTTACAAAATACTTGCGTCCAAGACACAATAATCCTCTCAAGAACATTTAAGATGTAACAATAAAAATATGTTTCTTCTAGTAACAAGAAAAGGAGAAAACGTTACCTTGAAGTTTCCACCATAGGAACAACTCACTGCCATATTCTTCTGTGGATGGAAAACGAGGGCTGAAATTGCAGCATCACTATCAAGTATTACATCACAAATTAACATTCAAAATGATATCATAAAATCCACATGCAGTTAGTTGTTCAAGTCACACAAGCTTGCCATCCTTGTAAAAATGAAATATGTATCATTAAAAAGCAAGCAACCAAAGCAGGATACTTAATTGTCAACAGGGAATGATCAAGACGTCTGCAATAATCCTAGAGATTAATGCCCATCTATAATCAATAAGAAAAAAATCATCTGTTTTGCAGGTTAAATGAAACATACAACTAGTATTAAAAACTAGGAAAAATGTTTCAGCAAAAAGAACAAAAATTAGGCAAACGCAGGTCCTACAAAGTTCTTTTCTAACTATGCAATTTTAGTCTAGCAAACAATATTATGTGATTTTTTTTAATTTGATATAGATTATTGGTTCAGATTCTCTTGGTTATATTGTAAACAAAGACATTTCTAATTTTAAGAAAAGCATTAAGCAGTTGGCGAACAGACATTTCTACACGACACATCAAGCAGTAACTATTCCTGACACTAATGGAGCAGAAAATAATTTTGCATCACAAAACAATTGAGATAGAAACAACTATGGTTTCAGCATTCAATGATCCTATAAGATAAGTTTTATGAACCTAGCTGTTATTTATCCTTCAGTGAAAATGGGTATTAAACGACTTTGTTTTTAACAAGGCAGGAAAAGAACTTATAAGCTATAAGAGCGACTTTACTACTTGCAAATAAGTAAGAATAGTTGTAAGCAGAAGGCATCCTGTGTAAGAGCTTGAGACATTCGACAATGTTGTTTAACAAAACAATAGAATAAATAAAATATCTCAATATCTTTTAAACTATGTAACCAGATATAATGTATCAAAGGAAAATACAGTTATAAATATGTGCATTTCCCATGCTGAAAATTGAACCTTCCATCCTTTGGAATTCATCTGAATTTGATGAAAATTTAAAAATTAGATTTCTATCTAGAAGTTTTTTTCGATGGTCTAAGTTCTCCAGTTCAAGATCACATTGATGTCAACCAGGTTATGAGTCATTGGATGGAGGATAATTTAGTGCTAATCTAAAATGGATAATGCCATATTGTCCACAAATTGACAATGTCACTACAAAATAGATCAACTCAGTAGATATAACATGCCAATCCAGCCAATGAAAAGGTTAACAACTGGTCAATCATACCAGTTCAGAAGTAAAATATCCTAAACATGTTTGTGCCCTTCGTAGGGTTTCTACAGTGTAGCCACTGAAAGGAATATTTCAAAATAGATAGGATATGCTGTCAGACCAACACATCACAAATATACTTTGGAGTTACCAAGACACCAGAATCTTGAGGCCATGATGGAATTCTAGTTAGAACGAGAATCTTGAGGCCATGATGGAATTCCAATTAGAATAAACATCGGTTTAAATGTCCCTTGCATGTCCATCCACAATATGAAAATGCAAGATAGATGAAATTCTTGTAATGTCTCTTGGTCCCATTCGTAGGCCTGTAGTTGGTCAGCTTGTTTTGGATTGGCCCTTTTGTGTGTGGACTCTGCCAACCCTCCCCCTGGGTAAAGCTCTTCTTGGCTGTGTAATTGATCCAACTTTGTGAATAATAAATGATTTTCCAATTAAAAAGTAAAGTTTGTTCTGCTGTAAGGATTACTTTCTAGAGACTCAGCATTTAGAGGTTCCAAGAGATTGTCCCAAAGTGGAGGCCAACAGATAAAGAGTGTCTGTTTTAAATAGGCTGGTGAGAATTCAAAAATTGTCAAGGACACAGAGACCTTGTAGAATGTATTTTCCAAAAAGACAGAATAACTGCAAAAAAATGTAAAAGTGTATTCTGCCAATATTAGCAACCAAGCATTATCTAATAATTATATTTGTTCAGTAAGCATTCCTAAAATAAGCAGCCAACTGTTTGTACCTGTAATATGGGTAGCTTTTTCTAACAAAATTAACATTTATTCATCCTTTGGCACCGCTAGGTGAGATTACAAGTTTACAACAGTATACGGCAGATGAGAAAATAGCTATAATAGGTGCCAAGAGAAGAGAAAGAGTCCAACATTTACTAGACTTGTAAAGTGGGAAGAAAAAAAATAAACATCAGCAAATAAAGAACTACTTCACATAATGTTCAGTGCAAGATTAGCCATTGCCTACACCGACCTGGTCAGACTAAAGGATATGCAAGTTTTGCAACACATACAAAGGTGAAAATAAATAGCACAGCCTCCTGTAACGCGCAGCTTATCACTAGTATTCGCAACAAGTACAAGATAGCTGACAGCAACCATACATTGGAATTTAATTTATACATTAATTAAACAGCTAAAAAATAGGCAATGGAACTCATAACTCGTATCTTTTTATCTTTGGATATGGATCTTTAACCAAAACACCAACCCTGTGTTGGCCAGGTACCCACACAATTGATGCTTATTCAGATTTTTCCTGTTGGAGATGTATAATAAAAATGCAGCAGCACCAAACGAGGATGGAACTCATAACCTTTTACCCGTGAACTGAAACAATACATGAATAGAATGTGCAGAGGGAATGACTGCAGCATCTCCAGCAAATTAAAACAACATAAAAGTAGAGCAAGCCAAGAAATAGAGAACCTAGTAACAGAGATCCTATATCACAAAGCAACATTGCTAAAAATATCAAAATATTGATATACCCCACAGGCCAATCTGGTCCATAAACAGGAAAAAACAAAATACAATGTTATAGAATGTGCAGAGGGAATTACTACTGCATCTCCAGCAAGGTAAAACATCATACAAGTAAAGCAAGCCATGAATTAGAGAATCTACTAAAAAAGATCCTAAATTACAAAGAAACATTGCTAAAAACATCAAAATATTGGTATTCCCCAACAGCCAATCTGGTCTGTAAAGAGGAAAAATCAAAATACAATGTAAGGGTCACTTATAAGAAGCACTCCTCTACAGTATGCCCCTCAGTCTTACAAAAATTGTTTAAGGGTTCAAACAGCAAAAACACCGTGGGAAGACAAAGTGAACAAGAAGGGCATGGATTCTAGATCTGAGGCTTCTCATACACCTGAATCTTATATGCCACTGAATAAACCCAGAATATGATATTCATTGCATCGAGATATAGAAGCGAGGTGCTCAGTAGCTTGGGTGGGTGGGGATCCATCTAATAGCGCATTGGATCTAGACAATGCATATGGTACATTTAATATTTACATTAGCAGAGACCCATTTAAACTAGTGTTTGACCAAGGCTTCTCTGTTAATTTTTCAGAAACATGCTTGTTAGCACCATACGAACCCAGTGCAGAAACCAGAAAACCCAAGACAAACTTCAAACCCTCCAGATGGGTTTCATCGGTAGACAACTTGACCACCATATCAATTGCCCTCTTGATAATAGGCTTTATTGTGGACTCACCATTTTCCAATTGAAGTATGCTTTCGCAGTAGGAACATCAAATGACAGGAATTCCTTCTCTAGACCCACAAGCAATGCATCAAGAATGTGATCACAAAGTTCTCTTGATTTTGAATCAGATGAAGGTGACACTAGAGCATTGATGAAAGCAATAGCTGAATCTCTTACTGAATTAGAGACTCCTGTTGGCAAATTACCTACAGCTGATTGAGCAGTATATCCTAGCAGCATTTTTTCCAGCCATGAAGCCAAAGAAGATGAATCCATCAATAAGAACTTTTCTTGCAAGGTGTGTTTCAAGTTAATATAACTCGGATCACCTGTTAAAAGATTAACAAACAGCTGTAGAACCTTCGTAAAATGGCATGACTTTCTACAAAATGTGAAACTCGTTTTGACACCAAAGGCACCCACATCATCCACAGAACCACACAGTTGGCAGCAATGGCAAGACCTGCAACATGCTCTTCACTTTTATGATATATTAAACTACGCAGATTTAGATGCATCACCTGAGATCAGAAAGTTGAAATGCAACCATTACAAATGGAGAAATTAAAGAACATGAAATATAAGTTTCCATGAAAACTCAAAATTCTTGACCGACTTCCAGAGCTTTTCATAATTTGTGTACAAAATAAGAAGCAAGATGGCACTTGCAACATCACACTTGAGAGTTGTTCCATTCACGATTCTGTGCACATTTAATGATCGAAGCATAACAATGGATATTCCAGAGATAAAGGACAATCCAAATGCAATTTCGTAGCGTGCATTCTCAATTTCACTAAGCGGTCCTCAATACAGGAATAGTAAATACTGATATATAGCGGACAATCCAAATGCAATTTTGTAGCTTGTATTCTCAATTTCACTAAGCGATCCTCAATACAGGAAAAATCTAACTACTGATATATAGCTATAAAAGTATACTCACCGGTTTATTCTGTAAAAATCATGTCATATACAAAGTAACTAGAAATGGAACATACCATTCGACAAAATGCCTTGCATATCAACAAGCCCTATCTAGCACTAAATATAGGAGAGTCATCTGGAGTTGGCTGGGATTTTCTTGTGTACTTTATAAGTAAACCTTCAACAGAAAGCCCTGGTACCTGCAGATCCCTACAAGATCCAGTTGCGTAACTTGTTAATTATAGAGTCAGCAGTTGCAGATCGATGTTAACATGCATGCATTGCTTAGGAAGTAATAGAAACATGCTACAATGCAAAAGAGGCCTCCTTTCACCTGTAGATACTTTCATCTGAAAATAATGGTATTTAAAATGCATCCCTCTTTGAACCTATTATACTATGTCCAGGAGCAAATACAGCATTCATCCATTTAAACATACATACCGAATGTAGGGCTCCAAATCTTCCCACTGCCACTTGGGCCTTTCTCTAAATAGGGCAGCAAAACGCTCTGCAGGAGTGGTAGGCAGAGCCGAGACACTGAATGGGTGAATCCACATATCTACACTAAAATTCTCCAACAAAGCTTCACCCTTGAGCATTTCCATGCGTACCTGCATGCCAGAAGGCAAATTCTGCATCCACGCTTCCATGAAGTCATCTAATTTCCATCTGCCAGCACTCATGAGCTGCTTTGCATAGTGCAAGCAGACAAGCCTCTCATCCAGAAACCAGACTTGGCTCATTTTGTGTTGTTCATCTTCTGCAGACCCAGCTATTGTGTTCCCATAGACTTCCAAGCAATGCATAGCAATTCTTCTGGAATACCCATCTTTCTCCAGCATGGCCAGAATATCTGTAGCTTTCAAGGCATTCAGAGGCCAATCATGTTGAACACATTTGAGAATAAGGACATCCAGGAGACAGCACATGAATTTGCGATCCACAATCCTCCGGTAGCCTTCAATCTCTACGGCTGCTAGGCCTTTTAGACCTGCTCGCAGTTCCTCTTCGCTTTCTTGGATAATATCTAGCAAATCATCCCACCTGTATAATCCCTTCAAGCCCCTCATTTCTATTTCTACACCCATTTCATCTTCTTTGTAAGGCCTTTCACTGAGAAAGGACTTGAGCTTTTCCATCCTCGGAGCAATCTGAACAAGCTCCATGTGTCCAGGGGCCAGTTTCATTGCACCAACTCTGGGCTTGTCGCCTTCATTCTGTGAGTGGTAATGGTCTTCTTCTGTTTCTTCTTTTTGAAGGGAAAAACTTTGAAGGGGTATTAGATAAACGGAGTTGGAAGTGGCAACAAACTTGATGGCATACGTCTTTGAAGAGGTGCACAGAATAGCTTCTTCATCTGGCCTTCCATGGATGGTCACCCTGATGTTGTTGTGGCACCAAATCATCATCTTTATACTCGGCTTAAGTCTCTCTGATAAGTAAATGGAAAACAAAAGGAAAGAATTGAATCAAGAAAGGAATCGAATGGAAGCTCACCCGTTTTGCATAATCTCTGTGAGAATGTTGTCATCGACTTCTAGTAAGCTGAGATCCTGGTGCGCGCCAAAGAATCTGCCATACTTTATTGATATGGATGAATTGGGTTCCAACCCCAGCAGCCCCTCCGCTCCTCCTGCAGCCATGCTAGTCCGTCCGACCTTGTTGGAAAATTAGGTTTAATTTTCTACATGAATGAACAAGTCTACTTCACATTTTCCTTAATGGCTTAACTTCCTTGCACGGGTGGGTTTGCTTGGCCGCCTGTGATTTTGGTGCCAAGACGGAATATGTAAAGAAAAACACAGATTTTGAAGCACCCTTTTTGGGCGTATTATATCTTCTATCCAAAACAGCGTTCAGCAACGCAAAAATTCTCGGGGGCATACAACTTTTTAAGGATTTTCAAGGTTTTGGGAAGCTTCTAAACCCTTGGGAGAAATGTACATGTGGACAAAACCTGGCTCGAAGTACCCCTCATTACTACTCCTTCATCTAATCAACAAAAGGCTTGGGTTGTGGTGCCTCAAACCTCTCCTATTCATCTTGGGGTGGAGGCTTTATCAAAGGTAACTTAGCTCTTGATGAATAATGTTGTGAGATGTAAAACAAAGCATCGTCCTATGGTGAAGAGTATGGGAGATGGTGTACTTCCCATGGTGGGGCATGATATAGTTTCCACTCACTCAATGCAACGTCGCTTATGAGACTAGCCGTCGCGTAAGCGACGCTTATGGCCACATTAACAAAAAAAAAATTATCCTTGTGATTTTTGGTAAGTTTAAAAAAATAAATCCATGCGCCGTCGGATTTTGGATCGAAATGTTGTAGTGCACCATTCCTCCTAACTTTGGATATTTGAAACCATAATGTGCACAATTTTTTGGTAGACTCAGGATCATCAGTAAATGTTATGCCACTTGCAGTCTCCAAAAAGATTAATGGACAGCCTAAACCTACTACCTAGGAGGTTACTAAATTAGACAGGACCAATGTGAAAGTAGTCGGGGAAATAGAGGATGTCCTTATTCGATTATCTGCAAATGAAAAGATCTGTCAGTACATTTATATTTTGGTAGCAGGCATACCTGATGGTTATGGAATTATTTTGAATCGAGACTGGTCAGCAAGACTAAATGGGTATTTTGCTTCAATTTGGTCACATTTGTGGTTTCCTCAAAAGGGAAGCCCAAATCAGATTATAATATTAAGAGAGCCCTACATGAAACACAATGTCACGCAATTGGAAGAGAAAAATGAATCAGTGAATTCTATATTGGGAAATTATCTAATTGAACTTGAACCAGGAAACTTTGCATCAGAAGAAGCCAGCAACATATCAGACACCCAGCCCGATCTCCTTCAATGTTCACGGGCTGATGAGATTGATTGTAAAATAGTAGAACTAGTTTCAGATGTAGTTGTTGAATCAAGTACAATAGAAGTAGATAGTATTTGGACACTTTTTTTTATGGATCTAAAAATTTGGAAGGATCAGGAGTTGGCTGTGTCCTGATTGATCCAAAGAAGAATAAACATTTTCTTTCATGTAGATTAGAGTTTGAATGTACCAATAACATAGTCGAATATGAAGCATTAGTTCAAGGACTAAGGAAAGCAATTGAATTAAAAGTAGAAAATATGAAAGTATATGGGGATTCTGAAATAATTGTAAAACAGATTCGAAAACAGATACATTGCATCTCACCTCATTTAAAAGCTTATCAGAATGAAGTGTGGGATTTACTGACAATTTTTTATGCATTTAATATTTTATCCATTCCTAGACTTAAGAATGCAGCAGTTGACTTGTTAGCTACCTCGGTTGCAAGGCTTGTACCTACAAATAACAAGTGTTCTATTGAATTACTTTTCAAGCCTTCGGTTCCAGACATGATTACTAATCTATGAGTTTTTGATGATGATCAACAAATCTTGGAATGTTTAATGAATGATGAAACTTTCAAAGGGGCAATTATCGATGACGAAGAACACCAAGCTGAGTTAAAATTTGACAACTTCATTCCTAAAGGGTTCAGTACTTTAGAGAGGATGTTTGATTTAGACAGCAAGTTCAGAAGACCAGCAAATGTCAAGACTCACAGCTCGTCTTTGCAATTCGAGCTGATAAATTTGGGAACTGAAGTTAAACCCAAATATGTAAATTTGGGAAAGTGTTGCTCCCCGGGTGAAAGAAATAAGTTCATTAGTTTGTTCAAAAAGTACAAATATGTATTTGCCTGGACATATGAAGAACTTAAAACATATGATACCAAGATTATTGTTAGCTGGAATATTTGACCTCCTACGGATAGCAAGGTGTTCCACTGGTTTGAATGGTTCAAATCTAGAACAAATAGAGGACAGAGGTTGAAGACTCTTCCTAGACGTCGTAGATACCTGGAATGTAATGCTTCGATCATTACCCTGTGTACCTACAATAAGATTTAACATGCAAACATATCGAAAACACCAGAATATAATCTACAAATCTATGTTAGTGACTAAGTAATCTAACAACATACATGTGAAATCAAACAACAACAATATATGTGGGACAGAAATCAACTTGCATTAATATAGAAATATGAAGAAGATTACAACCAAGCCTTAGTGTTGACATGCATCTCCATGAAACCAAGCATTCTCGTCCCCAAAATCTCTGACTCTAGCTCTCTATGCTCCCCCAAATGGTCTTGGGCCAAGTTATCAATCTAATAGCATAACAATACCTTAAGATTTCTCCCCTCAACCATGGCTATGAGCTCATATTTATATGGCTTAATGGATAGGGATGCTTGAGATATTAGTGGGTGAGGTGGCCTCTAAGATCCTAGGATGAGGGATCTCGAGCTCAACTAACCCACAATAGTAGGGATAAGGGAGGACACGAGGCTTATCATCTAGAAGCCTCAAGAAACTTCTCTTTTTCCCTTTTTTACCTAGGGTACCATGTTTCTCCTTAAATAACAGAGCGGTTCTGGTAAGAAATTCTTATGGACTAAGGGCCATAAGCGGTGGCACCGCTTGTGGACAACAAGGGATAGGCAGTGCGAACAAGGTACCACTTCTGGACAATAGAGGAAGTGCGATACTGGGAATTTTCATGGAAGATTGATAATAACCATGAGTTTCCACTCCAAGAGCTGGGATTCAGGGCAAGTAGGTATGTCAAAGTTCTTATCACATGATGGTGACAGGATTTTGGTATAACAGGATGCCCCCCAAAGCATGAGTCTTAGAGGGATACGATAAACAAGAGCTTTGAGAGAACAAGTCGTCACCATGAGTTGAAAATGTTGGCTTGATCAGAGTATGTTATCAAGTAGGCATCTGTAGTACATCAATATGTTGAATCATAGACACAAGTAACCAAACTCATGGCTGCAGATCAATATAAGGCAGATCCATGAGAGGAATAAACAAGCATGGCTACTAGAATACAGCGTAGATCCATGTGATAGAGGACTCAAACTCAGACATTGTTATGGAGAGAAATTCCTATGGCTTGGGGTACCACAACAGACAGCTTGACTCTGGAAATCAATCCTTTCCAATATGCAATAGAAATTAAATGTATAACACTAAAGGATCAAACCTCGTACCTTATTCCGAACGGTTGAAGCAGATCCCCGTTGAGCTTTCCAACTTCAGCTTGAATTGATAGATTACTTCCTCAACAACAAGTAAACAATACAAGCATTCTATATATCATGGTGTTAGATCTATTCTAGCATATATAATCAATAATGTATAAGCATTTGACATAATCCAATGGATAAAATATTCATTCAAACACACATTATTGGACAGGAAAAGATATTTCTATTAATATAAATCAGAGATTACAAGATACAACCTCTGATGGCACGTCTGCGAACCGAAGAAACTGAATCCCCCACTTGGGCCTCCACCACTTCAATCCTCCATCTCTCTATAGCAAGCTCACAAACAAAAGGCAAGCTTGGGAAGAACACAAAAGTGCTCCAAGGGACAAAGGGATGTAGACACAAGTACAGGTTCCAGAAACAATGGACTATAGTTTCTTTGCTCTCAATTCTCTCTTATGCCTTCAATGTACCAAGGGGTTCCTTATATAGCTTTTCAAAGGGGTAATGAAAGTTCGAATCTGAGTGATCTCAAGGCATAGGGAAGGCCAGGAGTCAAGGAAAACTCCAAAAGGATTTGGATTTTGTACACATCCCGATGTATGCGTTTTTAGTGGTCAAACCCACGTATATACGCGCTTATAGGTTTAAAAGTCGCATGTATAATTTTTCACATGTTTTTAGGGATGGTCAAGGAAACATCAAAGGACAAAAAATGGTCCATGGGGTCTAAGGAGTCAGCAGCGGGACAGGGGAAGGCCATACAAAGTGTGATTCACTTGGAGTGGTAAAATCAGCTATAACAGATGCCCCCTAATGTGTGAGGTCAGAGGGGTCATACAATGGCCGAAATACATTATAAGTCCATCCCAGAAGTGGAGTGATGAAGGATCCCAAATGGAATACCAGCCACCCAATCAGCATAGTACAATAATACAACTCTGAACATAACTGCAAGTACATATAGTAGTCCCGGATACATAAGAGTACAATGGCCATGAATAGGCATGATACAAGATATCACATAAGTGGTCATCGCCACGTACAATATACATAGATGAGAATCTCCATGATGAAGATATACAAAGGACCATGATCTCCATAATGGATGAAGATATATAACAGATCAAGATATCCATAGTGGCTGGAAATATCTGATATATACTGGAATCAAGCCACGAGAGCTGAAATCTCATGAACACTGGCACGATCAAGGAGGTAGCATATAAGAGATGCCACCAATCTGGAAAGTCTTCTACACAAACCGCTACAAATACATGTCCTCCTATGCGATTAGAGGTGTCGAGGTCGAACATAGTAGTCCATCGTCTGATTACCGGTCATTAATGTATACCGTTAACAGACACGAGATCACCCATCGATGATGAAAATGGGAATCAAGGTACTAGAGTGCAAACTAACAAGTGTGAATAAATGTGTTGAGGTCGAACACTTGAGAGGATCCATCGATTAGGGGACATTGATGTATTCCCAAAAACTGTCGATGGCGAGAGAACCTACCACTGATGATTGCAAGTCTCAAGGCACTCAAAATGACTCTAGAATCCAATCCCAGAATAAATGATATGAAGTCGATGGGATGAAATCTGCTGGAAGGAGGGCATTAAGGCATCCCCTATCATCCAACATGAGGTACTCAGCAAAGCTGTATAATGTGGAAGGACTCGTTCATAAGGTGCACGAACCAGTAACTATACCTGGAATGGACGACATGCAAAGTCAAGATAACTGACGAATGGCCGACTCACGCTTCAACTTCCTTCAAACAGAGCATAACGACGTACGGTGACTGAATAAAGGCAGCATAGACTCGATATACAAACTGGGACATCTTTGCGACATAGGAGGCATCGACAAAGGCTCCATAGGGACTGGAAGCTTAACCAGTCGATGGAAATAAACTCAGATAAACGAGTATAGCTCCTAAAGTCAAACTATAACTCAACCAATGGATGTGATATATAGTGCTATGTTCGAAGGTGACACGACTCGACAGCTGCCAAAGATAACATCTTTCCTTGTCTGGCTTTTTGGTTTTTTTATTTTTTTGGACTTTTTTAGTTATTTAAAAAGCTTGAAAAAAGAATAAAATAGCTTTATAGTTACATACTAGGAGGAGACGAGTGTCATAAGGGAAAACAAACTAGTTCCAAGCAGTGGAACATATCTATGCTCAATGCAAGGATACATGTGTAGGATATCGACACTCAGGGGGAAATCCCCTCCCGGTAAAAAGGGAAACAAGATGCGAAGGATATAAAAAATGGCTCTGCATGGCTAGACATGAGACAAGATCGGGCTATATGGCTGAAACGCAATATCAGGGAAGTCAGCATAAAGCTCAATAAGGCAGGAAAAGCTCATGATAATGCATTCACAACTTGACATGAGGGAGTCCTGAGGGAAATAGGCCAACAAAAGATCAAGAGTATGAGGCTCTTGTGAAATGTTATGGAGGTACTATACAACAGACTCCCACACCGTAAAGGAGAAAATGTCAACATGGGCACCAAATGATAATAAGGTGCTAACTAGGGTACCCATGTAAGGTGAAGCTCTACCACTCATATAATGACATAATAGAGTGGGTTCGTACCTAAGGTCGTGATGAGATGGTCATAAGGTTATGAAAAATGAAAACGGTGATGAAACCTAACCTATATTCCAATTTAGACACGATACCTGAGATCGGCACGAATGGGTCAATCCAACAGCTGAAACGGCACTGAAAAAGGTCCTCTACATCATGAATGATGTCAAAAACGGTCCAAAATGGTTAGAAAATGTCGAAACTATAGGAAAGGGGGTAAAAATTTTCAAATATTTGAAAATTTTCTATAAATAGTAAACAATTCAAAATATTATAAAACATTTGAAAATTTTACCCATTTGAGCTCTGATTTTCAACAGCAAATTCTAGGAGATCCAGCCAGCGGAATCCACTACCGTTTCTTCCAGGTATTTACTCATGCTCTTCTCTTTCATTTTGATGCAATTTTTATGAAATTCCATGGTCAATTAAGCTTTCTAGGCCAACCTAAAATGGGCGTTGCGGCCCACACGGAAGTCGAGGTTTTTTCCGAGTATAGGGCTGGATATACACGGAAAATGCCCTCAAACCCGCATACATACGCGGCTGTTTTGAAAACAGTCACGTATGAGGCCGTGCATAAGGTTTTTTCAATAATATAATGGGAAAATTTGCAATTTCTTGTGTAGGATGGTCCTAGAGTGGAGAGAGCGTGAACATGGTGAGGTAGAGGAAGTAGTAAGGGCCGATCTAATGGATCAACAAGCTCTACGTGCATGCAGAATCTACAAGTTTTGGTGTCTTGGTGGTTTGAGGGCCAAACCAAGACTATTACAGATGCTGGTGGATTACTGGGATCCAGACTCGAAGTCCTTCCATATAGATGGGATGTCCCTCACCATAGAGGTGGAGGACATATACTTCATTACTAGGATTTCTAGATGAGGGGAAGTGGTGAACCTTCGTTCTCGTGGTGGGCCAGGAGGTGGCCTGACTATCGATGAGTACATTGCGGTGTACTACTATCTATACATAGAGAAGGTGGGGAGTCAAGTCCCTACCAATGCTATACAGGTGCTGGGCCTAAAGGCCATACTATTGACATTGGGCAGGATAGTAGGCTTGGAATCACTCCACCAGGCCTCGTGGCCTCTGATGTTCTATGCAGTGGAGTGCATGAGACCCATGATCTATGACTGGAGCACTACACTACTGAGCAACATGAAACATTAGCTCAGTGAGTGTAAGGTAGGCAGAGTGCGGAACTTTGGGTTCAGCAGTATTTTGAGCATGTTTTTCTTTGAGCGTGTTCCAGGATTGAGCCCCAGAGTGGACGTTCCTCTTCACAGGGTTCGAGATCTGGCCCAACGACGTTGGGCAGATTCTATGCGGATACTGGGGGGTGGTAGGGTGGCCAACCCATATCCAGCTGAATTCTTTCCATGGTGGCGACGACAGATAGTTTCCATCGATGACTGCCCCTATGCAGGGATAGATTTCTGTGGGGACCTAGACATGCCACTACCACCAGGATTGGCATATGGCGATATAGGTAACGAATCTTGACCCTCTCTTTTTAAATTTTGAGTTATTTAATTTTTTTGTGTTTTCTTGATTATATGGAATCAAAAAGACATATTTTTGCGTGATAATACATAGTGACATCTACCATTTGTGTGCAGATGTGGGACCACGGCGGCCAGAGGGCTTCCCTCGTCATAGAAGGAGGGGAAGAGGAGATGACATCACAGGTGTGGATGCAGAGTGGACACTCCAGAGCATTCATACCAATTTTGTGAGACTGACACATAGGGTTCCCATGGCGCAAGTCGAGGACTTGCCTAAGGCTATGCAGCGGCAGGTGGTGGGTGTACCATGTGCATGGGTGCAATTATTTCGATGGCTAGCTAGAGTCGTAGTGACCTTCCATGATCACAACCCTCCTCCTCCTCCACGGCATTAGACACCTGGGAGTGTATACATTTTGTACTACCGTGTATTATATGTTGGTGGCTTGAAATTCCCAATTTTGTATCATGACACTATGTATTATCACATTTTGGATGTATATATAAAAAGTTTTATGGTGATCGGTTTATTTATTTACATGTGTAAAAATTGTGCTTGTGATTAATTTATTGTGAATGAAACAAATGCCAATCTAACACGTAGTTAGCATATGATTCAGCAACTTGATTATTATTTCTTGGAATATGTATATATGTTATATTGTCAAATTGTCGTTCTAACAATCTCACATGTAAGAATATTCTCAATAATGTCGGATCTCTAACATGGTACAAACCATTGATATATGACACTACTAACTCTGAATCAAGACGTACTTCAAGAGAGAGAACACCATGTAAAATGGCATCCCATAGCAGCTTGATAACAGCACTGTATTCAGCAACATTGTTGGAATATGGCCGTAGACATACGCCTCCTCAAGACAGTACCTGACCCATAGGAGTATAAATCACCGAAGTAGTAGAGGTTGAGTGTTGAGTGTGACGGCTTGCACCATCCACGAATCCTATGTAGGTGGAAGATTCCATTGACATCTGCCAAAAGAAATGGAAACTAATCACAAACCCGATCAGGATAAGAAAAATACCTAACTATGCAAAGTTGTACAATAATACACAATAAGCAACCTTGGCTGAAGATCATGCATAGTATTTCTTGAGATAGAGCCCATTTCTAGGCTCCGCCAAGTCCGTTCCTTCGTAATCCACTAACTCATACACACCCTTCTCTAACACATGCTTGAGCACGTAAGGACCACGCCACATAGGATTAAATTTTCCTGCCCCCAAGGGTTCTTTCAGTTGATCCCCCAAAAGGACCAAATATCCTTCACTAAACCTCCTTGGAAAGATAGAATTATCGTACTGGACCTTTACACGACGCTTATTGACTTCTAGAGCCACCAAAGCATCCTGACATTGCTCATCAAGTTGCTCAAGGTGAACCAAACGCTCCTCCAATGGGGAGTGTCCGGTAAGAGTTCTGCAGCTAGCTTCAAAGAAGGAATATCGCATTCAACTGGCAATATTGACTCCACTCCATGTACAAGTTGATATGGAGAAAAACCAGTGGCAGTATTAACAACGGTTCAATATGCCCACAAAGCAGGATATAACATGATGTGCCAATTGTTCTTGCTTTGTGCAATGGTTCATTGGAGAATGGATTTGAGTGATTTATTCACTGCCTCTACCTGTCCATTTGCTTGAGGGTAGTAAGAAGAGGAGTGCTCTTGCTTATAACCTAACTTCGATGCCAACTCTTCCATCATACAGTTCTGAAAGTGCGAGCCATGGTCAGTGACAAGCTCTTTCGAAATCCCGAACCGAGTAATAATTTGGTTGAACACGAAGTGAGCGACAATCTCACCGTCGAATTTTAATGTAGGCATAGCATCAGCCCATTTTGTGAAGTAATCAACAGCCACTATAATATGATGGTGCCCCCCAGCCGAATCTGGGTTGCAATCCATAAAATCGAGCCCCCACTTAGTGAAGGGACCGACGGTGATAATGGGATGTAATGGGGCAGGTTTTGAGCACATATTACATGCAAACACCTGGAAAGGGTGGCACCTCTTGACCACATCAACACAATACTTAAAGATCAACGACCAAAAATAACCTGCTCTTAAAAACTTTTGAGTTGTAGAAAGCCCAGATAAATGACCACCACACGCCCCTCTGTGGCAATCATTCAGCACTACCTCAGCCTCTTCATGAGTTAAACAACGTCGTAAAATAGAATCTACCCCACGGCGGTACAAATTGTTATCCACTATGAGGTAGTTCTTAGAGACGTGACGTAATCATTGTCGTTCATCTCACAAGAGGTGAGTAGGGGTCTTCAATGTTTGTAAATATATTATGATATCCCCATACCATGGGTCTAACGTTGAGATTAAGAATATGTGTTCATCAACAAACGTATCTTCATAAACCAACTCCTCAACCTCAATCAAGAAATCCAATATAAACTCTGCAAAAATTAAATACTTCTTCGATTTTGCCGAAACAAACTCGAGATCAAATTCTTACAAAATGAAAATCCATTTATTATATTTTCCCCCAATCATCCTTCGGGTGAGGATGAATTGAAGCGGATTGACATGGGCTACAACCAAGGTCTGGTGAAGGAGAATATAATGTCTCAACTGCTAAACTGCATGTACGGTAGCTAAAGCAAGCTTCTCGACATGAGAATAACAAATCTCTGTGTCAATAAGGTTCCGACTCAAATAATATATGACATGCTCTTGGAGCTCCTCATCCTCTTGAACCAAAACCATACCAATTGTCTCTAATGACACGGCCACATATAATAGAAAATCATGGCTATAGTCAGGGGGACTAATCACCGGGGCCGATGCTAGGGCTCGCTTGAGTGCATCGAAGGACTCTTGGGCTCGCTCATCCCAATAAAAAGGGGTGTCCTTCTTCAAGAGACGCATGAAGCCTCTAGTCAAATTGGCAAAGTTGACAACAAATCTTCGTAAGAAGTTTGCCATGCCTTGAAAACACTAAATATGATGAATATTCTTCGTGGGAGACAACTGAAGTATTGCCTCAACCTTCAAAGGGTCGACTCTTATACTCTCTTTAGAAACGATGAATCCTAACAAACGCCCTGACTTCACACAAAAGATGCACTTATGAGGATTTAATCTAACCGAATAGTGACGGCATCTTTCAAATACCAATCTCAAGTGATAGGGATGACGCATTCTCATGCAAGAATGAGCAGCAAGGTCATCCAAAAATACCTCGATAATTGACTTGAGATTATGGAAGATCAAGGTCATTTTCTGCTGAAATGTAGCTCCAGCGTTTTTAAGGCCGAAAGGCATTTTCTGATATGCAAATGTTCCCCAAGGACAAATAAATGCAGTCTTATGTTGGTCCTCAGGTTTAATCTGTATCTGATTATATCTAGAAAATCCATCCATGAAGGAGAACACCTCGCTACCCACACAGTCATCCAAAATCTGATCAATAAATGGTGTGAGGAAATTGTCCTTAGGACAGGCACGATTCAAATCATGGAAATCAGTACATATGCGGATTGATCCTTGCTTTTTATCCACCAGAATGGGGTTTGAAACCCACTCTATCAAGGGAATGGGATAGATGAAACTGGCTTTCAACAACTTCTCTATCTCTGCCTTAATCGCGAGTGCTTTCCTATGATTCACTGCACGTAAATGTTGTCGAACAAGCTTAGCATTGGGGTAAGTCTTAATCTCGTGCTCGACAATACGAGGGTCAATACCTAGCATCTCGTCGTAAGACCAAGAAAAAATATCACGGAATTCCTTAAATAGCTCGGTGTATTCAAGAATCTCAGCATGGGAACATTCCGCCCCAATATAGACATTCTCTATCGTGCCAGGATTGCGAGAGATGTTGATAGGAATCATTGAAGATATGTTGACCATGTTTGTATCAGCCATCGGACCAGGAGAGCTTAATGGAACCATAGGACTACCAACTCTCTAACTAAGAACCTCCCTAAAATCGTCACACTCCAAGCGGTCAAGCTCTGGAAGAAAGTACGATCTATGATGGAGTTCCTCCCATGGTGGCTCAACTCCTAACATAGCCTAAATAATCGCTTCATCTGAAGGGAAAATCATATCAAGGTAGTTGTGTGTGTGAGAAGACTGTACTTCCCATGCCGGCAGCACATAAGGGTCCTCCTCCTCCATCCGTGAAGAGGAAGGACTAGGCTCTGGAACACACTTGAGATTAGCTTGATAAGCTATCATAGCTACAGGAAACAGCACGTTCATCACAACGGGTTCACTCGAAGTACTTGGTGTAGGAAGAATCCAAGCAGGGATCAAAATTCAAGCCGTCAGTGCCTGTCAAAGGGCTCTAGGCCGTCAGTGAAGGGGTATTTAAAATTTGCACGTCATTTAAAATGAGGTTTTTAATTTTTGTCATTTTAATAAAAAATGGAGCTTTTAAATTAAAATTACACTAGAAGGGCTAAGATAAAAATTGCCCATCAACAATTTTTGTGATTTTGACTTGTACCAGCCTCCAAGATATTTCATATCATATTAAAATGAGAAGATCCAATGCGATCGGGATGGGCATTGTCAATTGAATTTCTGGACAAGATGATTATCAGTGGCTGCCTTCCCAATAACGTCACTTACACGGGCTCTGTCAGCAGGGTATATTTACTGAAGTTGTTGTTCTTGTGAACGAGATGGTGGCCATAGTTTGCGAGCTCGATGTTGTCATCTACATTTCTTTGATTGATGGGCTCTGTAAAATGGGCGAGCTCAATTTTTCCTTAGAAATGCAGATTCTCATGGTTGAGAAGGGGATGGCCCCAGATGTTTTTACCTACATCAGTTTGATTCAGGGGCTCTCTGATGCGGGTCTGTTGGACGAGACTCTGGGGAGTATTGCTCTTATGGAAGTTTTGTTTAGACAACAAGGTTAGTATTTTAATCATCCCAAATTTGGAAATCGAAGCAAATATGGGATTGTCGGATTTGGTAATATTCATCATGTGAAAAGAGCCTGAAAGTGTATCTGTATTTTTCCTTGGATTAGTTTTGGTCTTGTGAAGAAGAAGTCATTTTTAAGAATATGCACTCAAATTCCATGGCAAATCATGGTGGTAACAACAGCAGCAGCATCCATGATCATTGCTGGCCCTCTAAGATGCCAGATTGGCATTTAAAGATTCCTTGGGACTGGGAAGGTTGCACAGGGATTTACAGTACGGCCGGGGATAGGTATGAGAGATTACCCATGGCTGAATGGTTTTGTTCAGAAGAGGGTTATAATATTGGGAAGGAGTTATTCCGTGGGAGGAACATGGTTCATGAGTCCTCGCCCCTGTCTGAGCCTCTCATGGCTGCTGGTAATTTTACTGAAGTCATCAATGACGGGAGTTTTTCAGGAAATCATAAGGCGCAGTTTCCTTAGGATGTCAAGATTCATCAAAATCCTTTGGCTGAGGGTTCTGTGAAAAGCGAAGGCAATGGATTATTGAAGGGTTGGCTTGTAGAAGGGGTTTCAAATGGTGGTAATTTTCTTGGGGGTTCCGAGTATAGCCATTCTGGTTAGAGAAATATGGTGGTAGTTGGCTTGGGTGGGACTCTGGAGGAATGACGATTATCAGAGTGCTAACGAGGGTCCCATGAGAGATAACATTAATGTCATTAAGAATGTTCAAGGGGATTCCTAAACGTGCCTTAATATAGGAAAGCGGCAGCATTTTGGAGACTCTGTGAATCCGGCTGAGGTAATTAATCCAGTCACTGGTAATAGCGCTGGCGATTGCGTTTATAAGAAGTCAAGGGATTTTCCAGCTTCGACCGCGCAACCTCCCCGTTGTCAAGTGGAAGGATGCAACGTAGTGTTGGAAAATGCAAAGGAATATCACAAGAGACATAAAGTCTATGAAATTCATTCCAAAGCCCCCAAAGTCATTGTTCTGGGTACCGAGAAATGCTTTTGTCAGCAGTGTAGCAGGTAACTAACTAGGAGACGGTTGCACCTCACTGTTTTTTTTCTGAGTAGGTCAACATGGATCCATACATACTAAGTATATAATTTGATAATACACATGAATAATTGGGTGTTGTGGTGCCTATCTAAATTCCATGGCATAGCAGAATTTGATGAGGCAGAGAGAAGTTGCAGGAGAAGGTTGGCGGGACACAATGAACGACGGAGGAAAAACTCGTTAGATTCATTGGCTAACTCCGGCAGCCAAGGCAATTTTATATAAATTTGCCTTTCCTGTTACTGTAAGGCGGAGATGTGCATGCATTCAAGCACAAGTTCATTAGTTGAAAACCTATTACTTTTTGAAGACTTTAGTTTTATATTTGTCAGAGGATAATTCTCTGAATTGCCCGGTAAAACTTTCAAATGATGACTGTGCAAAAACCTCTATTGTTTATTCTTCAGGTCTGCATCTTTTCGATACTTTATCAATTTCTCAGTAATCTCAAAATATTCAGCTTTGGTTGCTTCTGCTTCCCCTATAGATTTTATTTTATGACTGAAACTTCGGAGTTCTAGCATAGGTTGCCTCTTGTTTTGAATTCCTTCAAGGCCATCAAGAATGGTCTCTTAAGTGAGCACGTTTTTTCATCCTCAATCCATATTTCCAAATTTATAGCCATAGATTGTACTATCCGACTTGACCATCTGTCTGAGTTCCTTTTTTATTATAAACCTTAAAGCCTCTGAGAAATTGTAGAATTATTCCCCAATCAAATAGATTGAACATAATGTAGACAGGGATATACATTCACTTGTGCAATTTTACAAATCCCATTAAAATGACAAATCCCATTTTACAATTTAATTTTTTGTTTTTAATTTTTGTCATCAAGTAAATGAAATGTACAATTAATTTAGTACTGTCATTTGAAATGTAAGCTTTTTGAAAGCCCTTCATCAATGAAGGGCTGCATGAATATATAACCTTCTATATGAAATTAAGACCAACCCTTCAATCTTGATCCCTGAATCCAAGGATCTTCCATATGATTCATGCAAAAAGACACCGACGTCGTAGATGTCGAAGCCTTATCGGAACTAGATCCTATCATCAGGATCGGTGCAGGACAACTAAAGCTTCCCATGAGGGATGGATAAATGCCTACACCCACACTCCCAGTTACCGACTGAGAGTGTTCAACGATAGGGATCTAAGCTCCTGAAGATAAGGTAACAGACGGATTCTTGAATGTCGTTTGATCAATCATTACGATCTTCCTGTTATGTGGAAAGCATACAACGCAGAACAAGGAAGAAGAAATGGCTTGCATACTGTACATCCAATTCCTACCCAGCAAGAGATTGTAGTCAAGGGGCGCATCAACCACCTCGACCTCTATTGCAATGGTCTTCCCTCCCAAACGGACTTTAAGGGAATGAAGGATGTCATGCGGCCTGAAATATCTCCCATCGAATGCAGTTAACATGGTCACTGATTTAGATAGCTCAGGAGAACCCAGACCCTTCCAATAGAATAAAAACATCACAGAAGCAGCAGCACCCTCGTCAATCACAGTGCGCTTGATGATCATATTAAGACATTCTACGTGAATCAAAAGAGACACATAGTAGGGAAAGTGAGGCTAAAATCCTACGGTTTCAAATTTGATCACGGAGGAAGAATCATCATCATTCACACCAAGGGCAGAAAGCAACGCCTTCCTTTGCGATGGACAACTATGAAGCACTTCCAATGCAGACATCGCACAAGGAGTGTGGCCCAAATCCTCGACAACTGAATAGTTCTGGGCAGCTCAAACATTTTGATTATGCCCTGAATGCTTAAGGACTCCCTTAGGAATGCGAGGTGCAGCTTTAGGTTTATCCATAGGTTTCTCAATATGCAAAGGGGACCCTGGTGGATCAGGCTCTTTGCCTGGGCTGGTTTGTGACGAACCATAATCTTTCACACGGGTCACAACTTTCGCAGCACGGACCATGTTAATGCACCCACGACCACTACCCTCCGATGGATCATGATCATCACCAGACTGGTCATGGGAATTTGAGTTCATATTTTGATTATGTGGTAAAGGGTTAGTTAGCACAGCTGGGCCCTGTGCCAAGAATCTCGAAGCTTCCTCAATACGAGGGCACAAGTAAGTGAGGTGATCATCCTTACATAACTTGCAAGGGAACTTAACCTTACATTTATCTTGCTTGTCCCCCCCAGCATTTTGGTCGTTCTTGTCATTACTATTAGTATTCTCATTCTTATTCCCGCCCTTTCGATTATTTTTACCCTTTTTTATATTCCGTCTGGGCTGCTGATTACCCTTCTAGTCCGACGATTGCACAGAAAGTACACTCGTCGTTTGGGCAGGTTGAGACGAAGCCATAGCTTGTCTTGAAGCAGATTGGTTGATTGACAATTGACTAAATTTTTTTGCAACTGAATCTGCAGGTTTCACACTTGCACAATCCACAATTCCATCGGCATGTGGTCCAGGTTTGACTTTGGGGTCGAAACTGGAACGTGGAGCATTGGGAATAATCTCATATAACAAACCGGACTGAGCATAGATCAAGTCCAGTTGTTGTGCCCTAAAAATTGCTTGTTCCTCATTCTGCACTCCGGATGTGGAAACATCCTTCGCTATATATGGCAATAACGACTTGAGGAACCACTCGAGGAGGAACTCTGGCAGTATAAAGGCTTTAATTAACCTCTTCCGTCTACACCACTCTTGAATATGATCAGAGATATGTGTGGCTTTATCTTACCAAAATGTCAACAAGATTTCAGTACCAACGTCATAACGCACTGGTAGCTGGAAGTGATTAAGAAAATTCATCGCAAGGTCGTTGAACAAAGTGAAAGCTCCTCTAGGTAGCTCTATATACCATTTTGTGGCAGGCCCTGTAAGGGTGCATTGAAATAGTCTCAAATGGATTGAGTCCTGATGTAAGGAATTCGAAGAGCACCATAGGTGAAACGTAGTAACGTGTTCGCTCGGATCCTCTCCCAGTTTTCCATCGAACTTAGGTATGTCCGAAGGAAGCTTGGTAGGGACAGCCAGCCAAGCCGGGTCATGAGCTATAGGATCGTTCGTCAATCTCGACAATTCAGGAAGATTGAGCATTGCGAGGAAAGGGATCCTAGGATGATGAGGTCGATGGGTCGCTCCCTTATTCATATAGGTCTGATTACCACCATGGCCTTGGCCATAGTGCCCTCCTCCCATATGACCCGTATAGGGTGGCATGGAAGCACCATAGTGTGGTGGACCTTGACTATTAGGAGCTACAAAGCTGTAATTAGGAGAGTAAGCAGGTTGTTGATACCCGCCCCCATAAGGTGAAGAACCCTATCCATACTACGTCCCATAATAGGATCCATAAGTCATCGCATGAGATGCCCCATGAGACACTCCATAGGTAGGAAGATACGCTCCGGAATTAGGAATATACATACCGAAAGTAGTAACATGACCTCTAGAAGCATGCACATAACCTCCCGAAGCAACGGGCGGTATGTAAACCTGAGACACAATCGGTCTAGTAACCACAGTACGGACCTGACTCGTAGCCATGTGTCATCTCGAAGGACCACGCGAATAAGGTGGAGGATAAACATTTGAAGAAATAGGGACCGAGGACGAAGGAATCTGAGTAATAATGTACATGCTATTGCCTATCGTCACTCATCTCGGATCTGGTATCCTAATCGGATTACTAACCCTAGACCTAGGAGGGATATGTGATGTAACTTCCACCACTAGGATGGAAGGTGCAATGTGACTAGTGCTCCCAAACCTCTCCACATGGTAAGGAATGAGAGTGCCCCCAGGCATAGTGTTAGGCTCGAAGTCAAATTCAACATGAAATGCCAAATCATGTGTAGGGAAACCAGACATAGCATAACTACCATAGCTAGTGCTGGTGGGTTCAAAATGAGTCTCAGCTTCCTCCGGCATTCCATACCGGTAACGCATCAATGGGGAATCAACCCTAAAGTGAGTAGGTCTATCATGCATGGTTCCTATCTCAGAAATCACAGGACCTAACTCAGTTAAGTCGGGTGAAGGATCGTAAGTAGGAGTAAACTCCCCATCGTCTACATGAATGGGAGAAGGTGGTTCATGAATACCTTCTAAATGGTCTCCCATGGTGTGTGAATCAATGTGCGAAATAGTCTGCCTGGACTATCTAGGTCTCTCTCCCAATGGAGGAGGAGAAGTAGAAGGCGGAAGTCCTGCTAAACGACGCGAACGGCGAGGAGCTGCACCTGAATCCACAATGACTCAAAAAAAAATAGAAAAGACTCTCTATTTACGTAAACCCTAGGCCAACTATTGTGGAAAGAGAAATCACTAATAAAATCTAAATCCAACTGCAAGCAAACAAGGGCTGGATAAATGAGCTCCAGAATGAAGCAGGTATGTCTCGCCTAGGAGAGGCTTGAGACTCCCATACACAACAAACGGAGGTATGTAACCAATTATTGTGGCCCTTAGCTTCAACACGTAAAGCGACTGTGTTGTCCGACCCCAACCTGGTCGGGACACCCGCAGAATAACCCCTGAAAAGTACCCCCTCGATATCCTAGGTAAGGCCACTAAGGTCACCTCAATATAATCAATGCTCAGGCGGACAGTCGCAGGCAGGATTGACCATATGGGCAGGGTAGCAAAGCCCAAAACTCTCCAAAGAGCCCCCAGATACGAATACAATCCTGGAAATATCTCCGGTGCTACTCAATTGTGACTAGGGGTCATCCCAATCAATAACCGCTCACACTGCCTCATGCTTAACTCCCTTTTGAGAGGAGGATCCTAAGAAACACTGGTTATACCAAGGATTTCACACACTCACCTGGACAGACACATACATATTGTTGTTTAGTGATCTTGGAGAATTTACTTACAATGAACTATTCCAAGATCCTAAAACCTAAGCTTTTTGGTGCACCCTAGAAAAGAAAAGAGTGTAATTCATTTTAATTTAGCGTTGATTTTAATTGGCTTTATTACTAAAAATAGGGATATGACCGTGCAACTAATGGTGTTCTGACGCAACATGAAGTAAAATGCACACCTAACAATCAATGCAAATGCATTGTGTCCATGAAAACAGGGTATGCTACTACATGAAATGCACAATTTTTCTTCAAATGATGAATGCAAGCTTTCCTATATGAAGTCCTAACTAGTACTCCAAAGCAAATCTAGTGCAAGTACAATGCAAAAATGCAAAATGTAATGCATGATGATAAGCAAATGTTTTTGGAGTTTTTGAAATCAAATGAGATGCAAAAAGCAAAAGAATGATTCTACGACCCCTAGACTCTGCAAGCACACACAAATAGCACTCAAGCAAAGTGCTAAGGTAAAAGAAATCTAATGCACTAATCTCAAACAAAAAATTGAAAATGCCATGACAAGAACCTTCTTAAAAAAAAATTAGCCTAAAAAACGTTTCTGGTCAGAAACAGAGGTATAAACAAACTCAGGCAGTGCCAAAGGAGACTCAGCAAATATCAAAATTCACCCAGCAACCAATTAACTCCCACAAAAAGGCAAAAGCAAGGGCATACATGACTGTTCACAGTAAACCCACATGTATACACAGAAATCGCAGAGAAACCCACGTGTATATGCAACTGTGAGTTAAAAACTCACGTACAAGAAGAAAGATGCATAAAATCAAGGCAAACAGACAAGCTGAAACAAACTTCACACCAATCAGACACTACCAAGCATACATGCCCCCAGACCCGACACAGAAACAAGAGAGAAAGAGCAATTCAAATTCATTGAATGTCGATAAAACAACCCCAAAGGACAACTACTAGGAACTCCCCAGCATAGTCACCAATTCTGTTACGAAGAGAAATTCCTATGGCTTGGGGTACCACAACAGACAGCTTGACTCCAGAAATCAATCCTTTCCAATATCCAATAGAAATTAAATGTCTAACACTAAAGGATCAAACCTCGTACCTTATTCTGAACGGTTGAAGTAGATCCCCGTTGAGCTTTCCAACTTCAGCTTGACTTGATAGATTACTTCCTCAACAACAAGTAAACAATACAAGCATTCTATATATCATGGTGTTAGATCTATTCTAGTATATATAATCAATAATGTATAAGCATTTGACATAATCCAATGGATAAAATATTCATTCAAACACACATTATTGGATAGGAAAAGATATTTCTATTAATATAAATTAGAGATTACAAGATACAACCTCTAACGGCATGTCTGTGAACCGGAGAAACTGAATCCCCCACTTGGGCCTCCACCACTTCAATCCTCTATCTCTCGATAGCAAGCTCACAAACAAAAGGCAAGCTTGGGAAGAACGCAAAAGTTCTCCAAGGGACAAAGGGATGCAGACTCAAGTACAAGTTCCGGCAACAATGGACTATAGTTTCTTTGCTCTCAATTCTCTCTTATGCCTTCAATGTACCAAGGGATTCCTTATATAGCTTTTCAAATGGGTAATGAAAGGTCGAATCCGAGCGATCTCAAGGCATAGGGAAGGCTAGGAGTCAAGGAAAACTCCAAACGGATTTGGATTTTGTACACATCCTGATGTCAAACCCGCTTATATACGCGCTTATAGGTTTAAAATTCACGTGTATAATTTTTCACATGTTTTTAGGGATGGTCAAGGAAACATCAAAGGACAAAAAATGGTCCATGGGGTCTAAGGAGTCTGCAGCAGGATAGGGGAAGGCCATACAAAGTGTGATTCACCTGGAGTGGTAAAATCAGCTATAACAGACATAGCTACCAGACATACAACATAGATCTATGTCATACAGATGCAATTTGAGCATATCCACGACCATACAAATGTGGATCCATGCTAGATATACAAAACTCCATCGCAACCTGGGGAAAAATCAATGAGCGCTTTTAGACAAATACCCAGGGTCTTCGTCTCGTCTTCCACAAAGTATGATTCTATCCATGTGATTACAATGATCTGAAGTCGAACATGGTAGAAACCACTTGATTACCATCCAATGATGTGAACAGTTAACAAGTGCGAGGGAGATCACCATTGATGTCAATGATTCCCAAGGTACCCTAGTACAATTTACTGAGTGTGAATATATGTCCTGATGTCAAACACCCAGTCGATTCTATCAATAAAAGGTCAATGATGTGAACCTATGTCGAGCTCAAGAGAATCTGTCATTAAGGCATACAGATCTCAATGTACCAAATATTGTTTCTAAGACTATTTCCCGGATGATGAGCTGATGTCAACGAGAATAGTCTTGTCGAAGGAGGGCCATGATGAGTCCCACATCGATGACACGAAACTCGGAACATAGTTCTGGAATTATCTGAATGTAGTAACCATATGACTGACTCAAAGATACTGACACAAATAATGTGTAGACTGCAAAGATAAAACTTCTTCAGATCCCATTTGAACATCAAGCGGCACAACAAAAATACTTGGCAGCATAACTGAACGAGACAAACACACAATGCGACAGTGGACAATGAATTCTTTTGAAAGACTCAAAGGAGTGACATGACTCATGAAAGTGGATCATCACGGAGATCAGCTGAATACCCAATTAACTAACATGATTGTATAGACAAGTGCCATGTTCAAAGGTAACGACAAACAACTGCCATTATTTGCAAAATGGTTCCCTTCCCATTTCCCACATCATGATCGATGAGTGCCTCTTTTCGATTTTACGAGTTCAAAGAGGGTAACAAACACTCGATATATCTTGTCGAAAGACAAGTCCAGACTCATATGTTTTACAAACCTGAGAGAGGAGGGGTTCGTTCCCAAAGTGGGTCTCTCAATATTTAATTTAACAAGCCCACTGAAAGAAAACTCGGTATCATTCATGTTTAGAGAGTCTGAACGAAAACAAAACAAGACTCCAAAAGGGTCCTTTTTCGTATGATTTAGTATGAGGAAGGGGATCTGTTTCAGTTTTACGCAAGTTTGAAACAGAAGGTAACTTTTCTTGGAACATGTTTTCATTTTTATGCAAGCTTGAAACCAAAAGGTAAAATATGCTTAGAACATGGTTTCATTTTTATGCAAGATTGAAACCAGAAGGTAAACTATGCTTAAGGAAACCTACTTCATTTTTTAACGAGATTGAAATATAAAATGAAATATGCTTAAGAACTTTGAAAGAAAGACTCAAAGGAGTGACATGACTCATGAAAGTGGATTGTCATGGAGATCAGCTGAATACCCAATTGACTGACATGATTGTATAGACAAGTGCCATGTTCAAAGGTAATGACAAACAACTACCATTATTTGCAAAATGATTCCCTTCCCATTACCCCCATCATGATCGATGAGTGCCTCTTTTCGGTTTTACGAGTTCAAAGAGGGTAACAAACACTTGATATAGCTTGTCGGAAGACAAGTCCAGAATCATATGTTTTACGAACCTGAGAGAGGAGGGGTTCGTTCCCAAAGCGGGTCTCTCAATGTTTAATTTAATGAGTCCACTGAAAGAAAACTCGGTATCGTTCATGTTTAGATATTCTAAACAAATACAAAAGAAGACTCCAAAAGTGTCCTTTTTTGTATGATTTAGTCTCTAAGGCCCGAAAAAGTGTAAAATCATACCTTAGAGAACTCTTCCAGTCATGATTGGCTAGAGTGTTCCTTTTTTGTAAATAGTCATATCCAAACCGAAAAATAGATAACCTACCGTCCAATGGATAAATCTTCAAATGCTTTAATGAGCGTAAAGAAGACAAGATCGCTCGACTATGTTTTCACATTTTAAGAGTCCGAAAAGAGCTTAAAGAGGACTCTATTAGACTTATTCATGTTTGAATCCAAAGCATGAAAAATTAATAAACTAAGCTCAAACCACTTTTCATGTTTTAACCAGAGCACAAAAAATGAAAAGTAAGCTCAACACCAATTTACTGTTTTTAACGAGCTCGAAGATCAGTTGAAAGAAAGCTCGAATATTGGTTTCATTTTTACACAATATTGAAACCAATGGGTAAACTATGCTTGAAAAATCCCATTAACATGATATACAGAGGTTGGAATATTTCCCCCAGCATGATTGCTAGCGAAGCTTACCCCTAACATGGTTGCTAGCGGCTCGACATGCCCCCAAGCTTTGTTTCATTAGACGATTCTTCTTCATACCCAACCTAAAAACCCTGGTTACTAATGTGAAAATGTTCACCAGGGGGGTAGGAAGAACGAGAATCAGGCAGGTGA
This sequence comes from Pseudotsuga menziesii, assembly GCA_001517045.1. NCBI lineage: Eukaryota > Viridiplantae > Streptophyta > Pinopsida > Pinales > Pinaceae > Pseudotsuga > Pseudotsuga menziesii. Next base: position 110,235 of record LPNX010496081.1, on the reverse strand, counting down.
AAAGAATTTTCAAGTTCTAAAACTAAAGTGAAGACTCGACTCAAGGGAAGGGGATCTATTTCATTTTTACACAAGCTTGAAACAGAAGGTAACTTTGCTTGGAACATGATTTCATTTTTATGCAAGCTTGAAACCAAAAGGTAAACTATGCTTAGAACATGGTTTCATTTTTATGCAAGCTTGAAACCAAAAGGTAAACTATGCTTAAGGAAACCTACTTCATTTTTTAACAAGCTTGAAATATAAAATGAACTATGCTCAAGAATGATTTCATTTTTATGCAAGCTTGAAACCAAAAGGTAAACTATGCTTGAGGAGATCCATTTCATTTTTTAACGAGCTTGACAAAGGAATGGGAACTTTGCTCAGAACATGGTTTCATTTTTATGCAAGCTTGAAACCAAAAACGTAAACTATGCTTAAGGAGTGGTTTTATTTTTTAACGAACTTGAAACCAAAAACTAAATTATGCTCTAGACATGGTTTCATTTTATGCAAGCTTGAAACCAAAAGGGTAAAATATGCTTTAGACATGGTTTCATTTTTATGCAAGCTTGAAACCAAAAAGTTAAACTATGCTTGAGGAGTGATTTTATTTTTTAACAAGCTTGAAACCAAAAGTAAACTATGCTCTAAGGAGTGGTTTTATTTTTTAACGAGCTTGAAACCAAAAGTAAACTATGCTCTTGAACCTACTCCTACCAAACATGATATCCAGAGGTTGGTAGGTTTCCCCCTTACATAAGAGGCTAGCAACTTAACTCCAGTATGAATTCCAAAGGCTGGAGCCATGCCCCCCATTTTACCTGTGATGGGAATAAGCTAACTAGGAGGGGTAAGAGCCACAAGAACATGCGGCACATTTAGGGAAGTCTTATTACTAGGAGTAATGCGATGGTCAGGTGTAATAAAGGAAATCTGATCAATGGTCACAATCTTCCCATCATGGGGTAAATGCATAACTATAAAGAGTGTGGACACAATAGCTTTCATGGCATACACATAATCACATCCAAGGAGTAGATTGAAATCTAAAGGACCTTGGACCACCATAACATCAATACAGACAGTTTTCCCTCCTAATGTAATAGGCAAGTAAGGAAGGGTCCCTAAAGGTGCAGTAGGTCTTAAATTAAAAGATAGTATCTAATCGGTGGCTGGCACAAGCTGAGGAGAACCTAAAGCTTGCCAAGCAGTTGAGGATAGAATACTAACAGAAGCCCCTTCATCAACAATAGTGTGAAGTAGCCTCCTAGTAGTAACATTCACAACTATCTGGAAAGGAACACTCGAATGAAGATGAGACTCTGTTAGGTTAATCTAGTCAAAGTAAATAACCTCACTACTTGGAGAGGGTTTTGTCGAAACAGACAAAATTTCCTCTTGTCGAGAACAATCAGAATGAAGCATAAAAATTTCAGCAGGATTCAGTTCATTCTCTACTGGAAGAGAAGAACAAGATGAATATTTGGTCAAAGAGACTACTTCAATCTTAACACTCTCTGATGAAAGAGTAGGATCAGGTGGAAATGACACCGACTCGACCACTTTAACTTCACTCTCCAAAGGAAGAGTGGGATCAGCCACAGATAAATCCGAATTGACCACTTGGTCAACTAGTGAGGAATCGAGGGATAAATTACTATCACTTATTGGAATCACCTGTTGATGATCAGTAATATTTTCCAACCAAAGCGAAGCTTCATGCATGCTTGGACAAATAAAAGTACGATGCATAGCCTTACATATCAAACAAGGATACAATACTTTACCCTTAATACCTTTTACCAATGGGTCACTGGTTGAGGGAGTATCGTCAACATGATGATCAGAGGTTGATGAAACAGACGGTTTGGACCTTTTAGACCACTCTTCTTGTACACGGGAGAGACCGAGACACTCCTTAATAAGGTGGTCCCCCTTGCAAAGCTTACAAGGGAACTTAGGTTTTCTGAGTGTTCTCTTGGAAGGAGCACCATCAAGAGCAGATGGTTGCTACTTTTTGTCGTTCTTATCCTTCTTCTTTTTACCCTTCCCTTTCTTCTTCTTCTTATCCACATGACTACTAACCATAGAGCTTTGGTCAAGCGAAGAGGAAGAAAGAGATGAAGCCACAACTGGTGAAGAAGGAGAGGGATTAGGTTGAGGTCGATCCTCTCCCAGAGGATAGGTGACATTTGAGACATTAGGTGTAACAAGAATTATTGGTTTAAACAGCCAGACCAGTAATCCTATAGTTAATCCAGGAAGATTTAGAGTGGCAATAAAGGGAGGACCAATACCTTCACTTGGAGGGAATACAAAAGGTACACCTTGGAAAGGGACCTCTTGAGTGGTAGTCCCAGATGAGGATGCCATCTCTAAACTCTCTAATAGCCCCCTAACTACCACGCACAAGCAAGTACTACTCAAACTAAAAGCAACAAGCAAACATGTGAAAGGAGTGGATAAGAGTCAGGAACCTCACAGGACAGGCCAAAAGGATAACTCAGATGGTTTAAGGATTCCTAAAAGGGTCTCTCGATATACACAAGGTACGTGGGAGCTCGAATCGGTAGTAGTGCTTTCTAATGCATAATCGTTCACAAGGGGCCTTCCTATATACAATTGAGTACGTGAAGTACCTTTCTATATACCTCAAGGGTACGTGAAAGGTCGTTCGATATACCAACGGTACGTGGAAGAATCGCGCAAGTCCCAGGATGTAATGCGAACAAATAACGACAGCTCCTACATTTAACAATGCCTGAACACGTCTCTAACTTATCACTCAAATTGCTAAAAGTTTTAACCTAGTACTACCGTTAATTTTATCTTGTGCGTTTAGGTGGAACCATGGAGTGAAAACTTGAATTTAAAGAAGATGCACACTGATCTATATGATAATGCAAGTTTTCCTCTTCAATGAAATTCTACCTAAGAGAGGGAGAGAGATTTACTTTTCTTCCCAAAAATGCACACCCAAATGCAAATGCAATTCTACCTTTTCAAACAAAAAAGTGAAATATCAATGCACCCCAAACAATCTTCAAAGCAAATAAAAAAGAGATCTAGAGAACATATAACATAAATAAACCAGAAATGTTTCCTATCTTTTCATTCTTGGAAAAGATGCATAAAAACTTAATGGAAAGATGATTTCACTAATGTTTCCAAACAAATCTAACTCTAATGCACGCAAAGATGAAAATAGATATTTCTTCTTAATGAAAGTAAGATCTAGAATTTCAAACAATCATGCACAAAACAAGAAGAAAATCATTCAACGAGCTTGAAAATAAAGCAAAAGAGGGAGAAAACTAAAACTTCTCTTTGAAACAGACAAGGAAATGAAGAACCAATCTTTCCTACCAAGCACTGAAAAAATCAACATGCAAACGGAAACAAGAATCACCCCAAGCAAAGAAAGACTCAAAACAACATGGATCACTCATGCATTCCAAGTCCAAAACAAACCAAAGCCTAAACATGAAAATGAAATGTATATTTCCAATTCCAATGAATAATATCTACAGAAAAGAGCAATAGGTTTCAAGCAAAGAAAATATTGTAAAATATAATGCAAGAAACATAAACTCTCTTTGAATGCAAAGGGAATAGAACAATCAAAGCGACTGCAGAATACACAAGTAAGCCACTTCATCAAAAAGTAAGCCAAAAAACACACAAAAAATAAAAATACAAAGTCTGGAACAGGGCCTACCTGGCACAGCGCAGATGAAGTTGCTGACAGGTGGTTTCGAGGCAAAACCGCTCTTTGCTCACTGGATTCAGGCAGTGGCACCGCATATTGCTAACTTGAATCAAGCGGTGGCGCCACTCCTTGCCAAAGGCACATGTGCGGTTCCCTGTATAAATCCAAAACATAAGGAGAATGAAAGATCAAGTCAGAAAAAGACCAGATCAAGGTAAAAACTGCTAGATTGAGTATGGAAACAGAGCATAAAAGATCAAAATGACTCAGATATGAACAAATCTGGAAGTTTCAAACGCAAATGAAGTAAGTCAGAAAGCATATCTGACACAAGAGAGAGGAAAATAAGGAGCCTGGATTCGGACAAGAGTTGTGAACTGAGGAAGATCAGAACAACTGATATACTATTCCCCAGTAGAGTCGCCAAATTTGTTAGCTGGAATATTTCACCTCCTGCGGACATCAAGGTGTTCCACTGGTCTGAATGGTTCATATCTACAACAAATAGAGGACAGAGGTTGAAGACTCTCCCTAGACGCTGTAGATACCTGGAATGTAATGCTTCGATCGTTACCCTGTGTACCTGCAATAAGCTTTAACATGCAAACATATCGAAACCGCCAAAATATAATCTACTAATCTTTGTTAGTGACTAAGGAATCTGACAACATACATGTGAAATCAAACAACAACAATATATGTAGGACATAAATCAACTTGCATTAATATAGAAATATGAAGAAGTTTACAACCAAGCCTTAGCATTGACATGCATCTCCATGAAACCAAGCATTCTCATCCCCAAAAGCTCTGACTCTAGCTCTCTATGCTCCCCCAAATGGTCTTGGGCCAAGTGATCAATCCAACAGCATAACAATACCTTAAGAGTTCTCCCCTCAACCATGGCTATGAGCTCATATTTATAAGGCTTAATGGATAGGGATGGTTGAGATATTAGTGGGTGATGTGGCCTCTAAGATCCTAGGATGAGGGATCTCAAGCTCAACTGACCCACAATAGTAGGAATAAGGGAGGACGTGAGGCTTATCATCTAGAATCCTCGAGAAACTTCTCTTTTTCCCTTTTTACCCAGGGTACCACGTTTCTCCTTAAATGACAGAGAGGTTCTGGTAAGAAACGCTTATGGACTAAGGGCCATAAGCGGTGGCACTGCTTGTGGACAACAAGGGATAGGAAGTGCGAAAAAGGTATCGCTTCTGGACAATAGAGGAAGCGCGGTGCTGGGAATTTTCAAGGAATATTGATAATAACCATGAGTTTCCACTCCAAGAGCTGGGATTCAGGGCAAGTAGGTATGTCAAAGTTCTTATCACATGATGGTGATAGGATTTTGGTATAACAATTATGCAACACATCATTCCTATTAGATCTATAGTCAATCCTTATCAGCAACCTTTGAGGAAGATGCATCCAAAACTGGAGCCGTTAATTTAGAGTGAAGTGAAGAAATTATTGGATGCCAAAATTATATTCAAAGTTAGACACTAAGAATGGGTTTCAAATTTGGTACCAGTAAGGAAGAAATCTTGAGAAATCAGACTATGTGTGGATTTCAGAAACCTAAATCGTGCTTCAGACAAAGAAAACTATCCAGTCTCGCCCATGGAACAGATATTGCAGATGGTTTTGGGTTCCGAGTTATTTTCGTTATTAGATGGGTTCTCTGGCTACAATCAAGTGTTAGTAGCTGAAGAAGACAGACTTAAGACTACATTCAGAAGAAGAAAAATGCGGAAATTTTGCTTACAAAAGGATGCCCTTTGGACTCATTAACGTTGGAGCTACTTTCCAGAGGGCTATGGATATATCTCTTTGCAGTCTAATTGGACGTAGTATTGTAGTGTATCTCCACAATGTAACGATATTTTCAAAGAAGAGAGAAGAACACGCATTCCATTTAAAACAAATTTTGGAACGTTATCGAAAATACGGCATCTCAATGAATCCAAGGAAATGTGTTTTTGTTGTTATAGAAGGAAAGATACTGGGTCACATGGTTTCTAAAAAGGGGATCTCCATAGACCCAGAAAGGATCAAAGCTATTGAACAAATCCCCTTACCCCATAACAAAAAAGGGATGCAATCATTCATGGAGACAATAAATTTCGTGTGAAGGTTTGTGCCGGATTTCGCTCAAACTGTTAAACCTTTGCAGCAAATGGTGAAACAAAGTGTACAATTCAAGTGGATTGATGTAGAGAAGAATGCATTCAGTAAAATAAATACATCTATTGCTCATGCACCCTCTCTCAAAAGTCCATATTTTGAGAAGGATTTTATTTTGTACACTTTCGCTTCTAACGATTCACTAGCAGCGGTGCTTACTCAGAAGGAAGATGGGGGCGATGAGTTGCCCATATCATTTATGAGCACTAGTCTACAGGGGGCTGAATTGAATTACCCAGTGGTAGATAAACAAGCTTATGCAGTATTCAAAGCAATAAAACAATTCAGGCCGTACATACTTAAGAACTGGACAAAGGTAATAGTTCCACACCTAGCTGTGAGGTCTCTTTTCGTACAAAAGAAATTAGGAGAAAGAAGAGGCAATTGGGTAATAGCTTTACAAGAATATGACCTCAAATCCAAACCAGTGTGCATAGTTAAAGGGCAAGGACTGTGCAAATTAATGGCTGAAGGTAAAAACAATGAAGAAAATGATTGGGAAAATGACGCTGAATTACATATGATGGATGTATGTCCTCTTTTCACAGCTCCAGATTCCTGGTACCGAGACCTTGTTCATTACCTTTAGGAAGGATTGTTGCCAGAACATTGGAATTCTAAACATCGAAGAGCATTGCGCCTCAAATCAGCTGCATATCAGATCATTGCTGGAATTTTATTCAGGAAAAATTATGGAGTCCTTCTCAGATGCTTAGAGAAACAAGACGCAAAAAAGGTCATAACATAGTTACATGATGGGCCTGCTGGAGGCCATTTTTCTGAAAATACGATAGCCCACAAGATTCTCAGAGACAGATACTATTGGCCCACGTTGTTCAAGGATGCCCATGCCCATGTTAGAAAGTGTGATATCTGCCAGAGGTGTGGGGGAAGACAAGCCAAAGCAGTAGGACCATTGAAGCCTGTGATGATAACAGAACCATTTGAACAGTGGGGAATTGATATCATTGGAGAAATAAAACCAAATTATTCCTTGCAGCACAAATATATTTTAACGGCAACTGACTACTTCACTAGATGGGTCGAGGCCATTCCACTACATAAGGTCAATGAAGATGCGGTCATGGATTTCTTGCAAGACCATATTATGACCAGGTTTGGGGTTCCAATTTCCCTTGTTTTCGATAATGCTACTTATTTTTCGATAATGCTACTTATTTTTCTTCTATTAGATTAACTGCATTTTCTCATGAAAAAGGAATTAAGTTGCATTATTCTGCCAACGACTACCCCCAAGGGAATGGTTTAGTAGAATCTACAAACAAGAATCTGATTAGGATCTTAAAAAAGACTGTGATAGAAAACCAGAGAAGTTGGCATTTAGCACTACCGAACGCTATTTGGGCTAATAGGGTCACACCCAAGAATTCCTTAGGTGTGTCACCGTATACCCTTGTTTATGGGAAAGAGGCTATACTTCCTCCTAACATTATGCTACCATCTTCCATAATAGCCCAAGAGTCTAGAGGCATAGATAACGAAATCCTGCAAATTAGAATCTATAATCTTTTGAAGGCAGAAGAGTCTAGATCCAAGGCCAAAGAACGTTTTAAGCAACAGCAGGAAGTAGTGAAAAGGTGGTTTGATAAGCACAAAGCTAGAACAAAGGAATTTGAAGTGGGAGACCTGGTTCTTAAGTGGGATCACCCGCATGATGAGAAGGGGAAGCACACGAAGTTTCAACAGTTATGGGTAGGCCCTTTTCAGATTGCAGCAAAACTTGGCCCTTCAACCTACAAATTACAAGATTTACAGGGGTGGGAAGAGAACTTACCAGTTAATGGTTTAGTTCTCAAACCTTATTTTTCCTCATTTTTGTTTTTGTTTTGTACATAAATAAACTGATTGCTTGGTTGTTTATTTTTTATTTATTTTATGTTTGTTTGTTTTTAGTTTAGATTTTGATTGTTTTCAATAAAAAGAAGTAAACTTTTGGTTGCATGGAGAGCATCAGAATTCTAGATCAACTAACATCCTTGATTATAAGACTGTGTACTATTGTTTTATCTAAAAGAATCTCTTCTAGTTTAGCAGTTTTCCTAAATGGCTATGAACACATTGAAGTCCTACTTAATCCCTGTAAATTAACTCAAGATCAAAAGGTCTGGAATACTATTTCGAGGCTCCATCCATCTCACAATTAAAATGTCCTAGGGGGTGACAGCAAAAGACCCACGGAAAGGAAGCAGGGTAAACAATATATTATATATAAATGATCCCATGCCAAGAATTGAAAGCCAAAAGGCTAATAAGAGTCAAAACTCCTAAGAAAGCAATATGTATCAAAACAAAGTACTGAATCATATTAGTACAGGATTGTCAAAAGTTCTTCTCCGTCCATGAGCTGAAAATTAAATACATCTCTCACACAAAAGGACACTATGGATAGAGGGGCCTGAATAAAAAATTCATAAAGAAAGGCATGAGGAGGACTCAAAAGGACAAAAAAGTCCAAAAGCACAAAAAGTGCAAAATCAGCATGGGAATGAGGAACAAATGAATATTTATGTTTACCATATGTTACAATCCTGTGGTGTCCAAGCTAGAAGCTACCTGAAGACAGAGGTAATAAATGAAACTCATATTCCTGACCTCAAAAGAGTTATCTTGACTTTAAAATCCTGGTTTCCATTTTCGTAATTGGACTATCATCAATGATTAAAAGTACATACATTTTCCATTCGGGAAATCCAGACATCTAGAAGAATTCAACATGTTAGTTTTATTGTTAAACAGTCTGTTACTTAAGGAAGAAATTGTCCAGAGATCTGGGTTCACCAGGTAGTCGCCAATTGTTGCAGCTGCAACTATTTCCCAAATTTTTTAAAATTTTGGACCCTCCTTTTAAATTCTGTCTTACTTAGATTTGTTTGGATTGCTGAAATTTATTGTCTTCTGCTACAAATTTGGATCATGAGGTTAAATTGGGGTTAATTGTTTGCCATTTTCGGGAGTTTGAATGACTATATTTTGTTGGACTTGAACTTGAAATTTTGTTTTTCACTGTCATAAGTATTTTGAACGGTAATTCGGGGCCGTAGTTCTCTATGCAGCCGTCGTTGCAGAGATTAAACAATGAAGGTTTCGTTGCCCAGTTTTTATTTTTTCGTCGATGCACCTTTACCTATTTTGTTTCTTTGGACTATCAGGATTTTTATTTTATCATGGTCGGAGCATCAGCCTTCTATATCGCTGTCGTTTCGGAGGACAGATAAAGAATGGGCCGATGGTTAGTTTTTCTTTCACCAATTACGTGACTTTGTTGGTTCAAACTTTTGCTTTGCGATGACTTTTTATTTTCGCCCTCGGAGCAGTTTATGACTTTGATCGGAAGCCATAGTCCTTTTGATTCCCGCCATTCCGGCTCTGGAGCGGACTAACCGTCCGACTTATAGCTGTTCCGCTCGCTGATTGTTTGTTGTGGTTTTCGCCAATTTGTTTTATTTGCCGCGAATCCCTTAGCCTGATTGTTCTCCATCCTTGTGGCCCCATAGAGAACTAACCATTTGTTGCTATAGTCGTTATGATGTCCAATGTTGTTGTCTCTAGTGTTTTTTTTGCCAATGTTTTATTTGGCCGCGGAGCCCATACTCTGTCCGTCGCCCACTATTGCGGCTTCTCAGTGAACTAATCATCCGATGCTTAGTGTTGTTGCTTTTGACTGTCGATATGGTTTTCCCACCATTTGTTGTGATGTTACTATATTTTTTGGGATGGCGGAGTTTTACCATGGGTGTTGGTTGAGTCGAGGTTTTTTCTGAAGTGAAGAGTGCAGTTTGGGGGTTTGGTGTTTAAGAGGTGGCGGTTGCATTGTCTAGATTCATGCTTCTTTCGTAGGGTTTCTAGTTAGTTCAATTACAGTTTGGTTTTAGATGAATAATATGTTATGTTGGGACTATGGTTTCAGTGGGACAACAGGCTTAGAAGTTTTCCGGACCCAGCGTGCAGGATTTTGTTTGCCTTATAATTTTTCTTTTCATGCATTAATATTGTTTATAGCTCATTTTACAGAATGCGTGTATTAATACAGTTTGAGTTATTTTTTCAAAAGCTAAGTGATCTAAGAAATGGTTGTTCATGACAGGGTGATGGCTGCTGCAAAGAAGATATGTCTAGAAGACTAAGCAAAAAAATGAGGCAACAGGGAAGGAAGAGAAAGAAAATGAAGAAACAGAGAAGAAGAAATTAAAGGTTTGAGATCTCAGATAGATCGATAGCAACAAAGGCCCGAGCTTGGGGAAGATTTCTTCAGTTACCAAGCTGGTCCTTTTTATAAAAGTGCTTTTAAATATTAGTTTGAAATGTAACGTTTGTATGAATCATGAGCACTCACAAAAGACAAAATTGTGAGATTAAACGGTTGGGGGAGCCCAAAGGTCACCGAGGGGCAGTCCAACAGTTTGGCTTGTAGTATAAATATAGGAGATTTAGATAGAAGAAGGGAATTTTTCCCAATTAGACTTGTGATAACATGTTGTAAGAAGAATTGTTCCCTTTTGCAATAGATAATTACAATTTTGCCTATTGGAGAAAGCTTTGGTGGAATGTTCAAATGTTGTACAATGGAAGTTGTTGAAGGGGAACTATTTTGTTTTCAGTTTTGGTCCATTAACTGTGAGATCATTCTAACTTTTTGAACCTATGTTCTTGTATGAATGCTCTCTAGTTTATTTTATGGAATTCCCACTATGAGTAATGAATGCTTTTCATAAACAATGAGCTATCTTGTTGTTCATCTATCTATTCATGTTTATGTGTTTTGAAATAAAGAACAACTACCTATGATTTTTCTTAATGCATGAACAGTAATACATTACTCATTAAATGATAATGTCGCTCCCTAGGGACAGTTTAGTTAAGTTAGTTTTAGTTTTCTTGCTGTGTGTGATTTAGATGCGAGAGAGTTAAGACGAGAGGTAAGAAACTGTGCATCACATTGTGACCGCTCCTCGTATTCTCTATCAATCTGCATTTTAGATAGGCATTTGTATCTCATACTAAAAAAATAAAAAATAAAAAATATACACGGTAGACCGGGCCATAACCAGTAAAACCCTTTATTTCGGTTACTTGACCTACGGTAGTCAGACCGCAAACCGGACGGATTCCCCATACTAAACAGTAACGAGCTATTTGGGAACGTTTACTGGGGAGAATCCCTTACTGTTGTCGCTTGGGATTTTCTAGGCCTCAACAGGTTGATTTGTCATTCCTCCAATACATTTCATCATCATTTACTACTTATTACATCATAACAAGGAACAAGTAAATATAGCAGTTTAACAAAGAAGTGAAAAAGGTTGGAGAAATTATCCATAGGTTAAAGAAAATGGTTCTTCAACTAAGTCTCCATAGTTCTTTTGCAACATTTTTCAATTGGCCAGGAGCATTCTACAACAATTCATGTTCTTCTACAAAATACTACACCACATACAACCAATGGACCATAAATTTTCTTTGGTGCTTGTACCCATAAATTTTAAAACCAAAGGAATAATATGCTTCCACAACACAAGTAAAAAAATATTCAAACCATGGCTCGTAGTAGTTGCGTTATCATGTATCATAACAAATATTAGAGAAGACTATTCAACCTAAGATTTTTTCTTCATGATACAAATATGGGGTAGGGCCAAATTAGAATGGCATCACCTCAAAACCACTACCACCATTTCCTCTCAACTAGACCAGGTTATCGGTGGTGTATCTTTCCATTCACTACATCAATGATATATCTTCATTGACTACTTGAAGAGACACTCATGAGGTCTATCAATTTTCTATTGTTGATGTCCACCATTGGTGGATCAAACAAGACCTCCAACAAAACATTGAAACTCAACCTCTGACAAGACCCAAAAAAAGTGAACAGGGATCTAAGGACCTCCCCACATGCTTCCATCATTGGTTTTGTAGCTTTTGGATGTGCTTAGATCTGATGGTGTCCAAGGGAACAGCCCCATTCTATAACTCTCTATAACTTTTCCAAAATTGATCAACATAATTCCGACATATGTGTAGAGGTGGTAGTATCTACGATACACCCAAATGACCAACACAGTGACACTACAAGATTTATTTTGAATGTGGTTCCGGTGAAACCCAAGCAATGTTTCATTTTGCAAGATTTTATCCTCGAGTGGCAAAAAATTTAGGAATATTTTAGCAATACACACAACGTATAACTTGTCCATCCATATGCTAATGATTTCCTTAACAACCTGTCACTTGGTCATAATAAACAACAAAGATTTGAAGGTAATATCGAATCTATCCCATGTTCACTATTGATTGTAGTCTTCAAGCAATGCATGTTATTTCAAAAAATATCCACATAGAAAGGAGGAGAATATGAGCCATGAATATGTGTGTTTGGAAAAGTATTTTACCCAAAATTGACAACCCTGAGGTGTTTCCATTGATATCTAGAATGCATCTCTCCAACCTTCCCAATCCTTGCACTTGTGACTTTGTTGGTAAATGGCCTCAATCATGTAATGCTTCAAACTTCACTGCCGCAAGATCTATATTTTACTACACTTCTTTCAAAACTTTAGGTTCAATAGCAATTTCCTCTGTGGGTGTCAAAACTGGAAAACCTTCTACACCATCCTCCCTCAAAAGTGTATATATAGCTACAAGTTTATATCTAATGTCATCTACATTTTCCTCATACATGTGTCCTACTTCACCAAGAATAGAAATCAGATCCAGAAATGATGTATGTTGGGAGTATCAACATGGTCAAATAACTTGGAGTTTGCCAAGCCTCTTATTAATGATACAAAATGCTAGTGTAGATCCTTGATGCTCCTCCCAACACCAAGTTATAAATTGACATATATAGAGTATCCTTGATAACTCTTATGGATTTTTGTGACTTTGAATCCTCATGGAACTATTAATCCTACAAATGGAAATAATAAGACGTGTCTCTTGATGAAGGATATGTGGCCGATGATTTATAATCCCTTAGAACAAATTTGAAAGAGGTGGAGGAAATGGAACGAAGTCTACAATTGATCTTATATGAAAAACCCATAAATCATTGGATCAACTTAAATAGAGTAAATAATAATGCAGATTCACATCATTCAACTTGATATGTAACCACAACGTCTTGAAACCTTTCACCATAAATCATATCTAGGAGAAAAGACCATATCCTTCAACTCATAAATTGGATTTGAATAATGGGGTGAAGAAATCAACCAATCATCGACATAAACATTGCACACCACTTTTAAGAGACCAAAATATATCTTAACACCAAGTTTTTGCAATAATATCCTCCCCAAGATGTTGTTTCCACCCATCTACGAAGGGAAGAATGCATATCGATTTCCTGGCTAATGCACATTGTTGTCACTTTTCACATAATGCCAACATTTTATTTAGCAACGAACCCTAATCATAATAAAAAAATATGACATTTATGCATCTAAATAAAGTATTCTGTAATTGGAAAACACAATATAACAACAAAATAACACACAATAAATAGAAAACTAACTTAGATATGCTCTTATTCATAACAAGATAGCTAAATACATAAGCCTCCCTTGTCCATGGCAGACAATGGAGCCATGGAACTTACTCCCTTGACTTTTACTATGCATGTGCAACTCCTTAGGACTAAGAGGGGTGTTTACAAAACAAAAACTAAATAAATCATGCAAAATTACTCATACATAACCCACTTTATCCAATTCCCAAAGGAGATGGACAGTAAATGCTCCACTAACTCCACTTATATACAAAATCCATTTTTACACTTTTACCCTGGTATTTTTCCATTTACCCTTAACTAATCCATAAACATAACTTGTGATCATAATAACCAAGTTGAGTTCACACACAACCAGGACACAACAAGCCCTCGCCACTATTTGTTGTCTCATCGTCAAGTCAACCAAGGAATTTAGGTACAATATGGAATTTGCATACGACCTCATCTTTCATCCGCCTCATCACTTTGGTGAAACCTCCCACTTTTTCACATAATGCCAACATTTTATTTAAAAACAAACCCTAATAATTATCAAATATCTAACATTTTTACAACTAAATAAAGTACTTTGTAAGTTCCAGTGAAAATTTTAAGGATCCATAATTTTCTTAAAATGTAGAGACCTAGGCGAATCATACTAATTCTTAAATTAATGTTTGGCGATATTTTTTTGAAAATATTCAAATTTCTAAAGATTTGATATAGTTTTCGGACAATTTTGGTGATTTGTATAGTAATTTTTTATCACATGGAATATAGATGAATCAATTTTAAAAAAAACGGAAAAAAAAAATGAATCTATTTTTTAAAAAAATAAAAAAATAGCTCATGGGTTGAATTTGGCCCATAAAATTTCTCATGTTTGTAACTGGAAAACACAATATAACAATTGAATAACACACAATAAACAAGAAACCAACTCATATATGCTTCTTCTCATAACAAGACATTTGAATACATAATCCTCCCTTGCCCATGGTGGGAAAGGGAACTGTGAAAAATTCTCCCTTGACTTCCTATGCACCTGCAACTCTTTGTATTGAGAGGGATGTTTTCAGGAAAAAACCCTAATAAATCATGACCAATGAATTTCTCATAACCCCCTTTTATCCAATGCTCAATGAAGGTGGGAAATAAATGTTCAACTAACTCTACTTATGTGCAAAATCACTTTTTGCATTTTTACCCAAATATATTTCATTTACCCTTAACTAATTTATGAATGGCCATAACTTGTGATCATAATAACTAGGTTGTGTTCACACAAAACAATCTCTCACCACTATTTATTGAATTCTTCTCTTGTCAACCAAGGAATATAGGTATAATCTGAAATGTACATGTAGTTATCCAATGGCCTCATCTTTCTACTACATCTTCACTTTGGTGTAACCTCCCACTTTTTGCATAATGCCAACATTTTATTTAACATCGAACCCTAATTATAATCATAAATATTTCATTTACACAACTAAATAAAGTATTTTGTAACTAGAAAACATAAAATAACTAGAAAACATAAAATAACAACTGAATAACACACAATAGAGAAGAAACCAACTCAAATCTATGTTTACTCATAACGAGACAATTGAACACATAAGCCTCTCTATCCCATAGCTAGTTACGGAGTTGCAAAACATAATCCATTGACTTCTACTATGCACCCACAACACTTTAAGATTAATAGGGTTTTTTACATAACAAAGCATGAATAACTCATGCCCAATGAATCTGTCACAACCTCATAACCTCTTGTTATACTAAAAGTATGCATTAGGCTGCAATATTTCAAAGCTAGGGCACCTCAGTTGTGATAATGGTTTAGATTTGAATTCTTGATGTATTTGTAACTTCGGAATGTATTCACTTGTATATATTATATTGTACCTCGATGTTCCTATCGCAAAAATCATTTGTATTTCATTGTACCCCGATGTTCCTATCGGGAGAATCATTAATATAATAAAGTCATGTAAAGTCGTAGAGGTTAACCCTCATTTATTGATCAAGGTGCAAAGTCCCCACAGTTGTGGAGAACTAGGGTTATTAGACTCTCCTAGAGAATTCGGCCCTGGTAAGTAATTGTCAAGTCAGAAACTAGTGTAAATAGAGAGTGAGCCTCTCTATTTGCAACACACACTCACCCAGCTATAGCGCATAGGTGAGAGAAGAGGAGCTCACATAAGTGAGAGAGAGAACAGTTGTTGGAGATAATCTTTCTATCTTTGGGTTTTTACTGCTGCCCTTGGTGCTCATTCTATCTCTGAGGAAGTCGGCGTGGTTTTCTCCTTTATGGTTTCCCCAAGGAAAACTCTTTGTGTCTCTTGTCTCTTGTGATTATTGGTGTGCATGCTATTCTCTCAGATAAGATCCTATATCATATTGCTTAAATGATAAAAACGTAACATGATATCAGAGCTAACCTGAGAAAAAGACACTATGTAGCTACAAAATATAGGGCTTCTTACTTTTTGGGTCTCTCTCTACATATTATAAGCAAAAGGAGGCTAGGTTAACTCTCCATTGAAGGGTTCATCTTTCTGTCGAAGCAGAATTTGATTCCGTGCATTTTCAGTTTTTGACCTTCCACTGCAATGAAAATTAGGGATTTTCACAGAAGTGCAATTTTTGAGTGAGCCCAGCATAGGATTGCTCTCCTCCTCAAATTTAAATTCAGAGACCAAGTTCTAAATTTTTGGTTGGGTAAAACTCTAGGAAAGTCAAACCCTAATTTGACCCCGGACCTGAAAAACCATAAAATACTAAAACTTGTAGTTTTGGTACATTCACTATATCTCAAGATTGGAGAAGGATCAGAAGCTAAAAATTTTACAAGCCAAAGAAAATTTTTTGTTGAACATTGTTTAAATATTTCAGCCTCAGATTCATTATATTCTAGGAGATATGACTCCTTCAAATAAGGGTTCTAGCCTCTTCCAAGATTCATTCCTAAACAAGACATCTAGGGAGAATTCCTATATATCAGGGTAGGAAGGTCGAAATGAAATTTCAAAGATGTTCTAGATAGGGAACAAACTTTATTTTTTGTGGTAAAAGTTTCAGAACCTGATGATGAAACAGTGACACGTGGAAGTCCGTAAAAGTTTGCTATGATGAACAATCCTTAAATAAGTCACCTTGGGAAAAATATCATAAGTCCAAATTGGTGAAACTAATTCTACTCAAACCTATGTTGTTAGAAATAGGATAGATGAGGATACCTCAGTACAAAATTTTAGACACAGGGGAGTAGTACTTTTGGAAATACTGCAGAAACAACATTAGACATTTTTGTAGAATAAATTGGAAAACTAGGGCTTCCTGTTCCAGGAGCTTCCCTCCATTGTTTTCAGAAAAGGAGTACATGGGACAACTCCCCTTGAAGAGGCCATATTTCTATCCAATCATATCAGAAAGATTCCAAGTTTTGAAAATTAGGGTTTCTCTGACAAGCCCTAGATCAGCCAGTTCCAGAACCAGGACAGACACCTCAAATCGGTAAGATCTAATCTTTTTCTATTTACATTTGAGGTTCTCATTTCAAAATTACCTATCACACCAGCTTGATGACAAGCTTTCTGAAGCTGAAAAATACCGAGCATGGAAGTATAAGTTTTCATTGTTTCTTGAAGAGAATGGATTGGACACCTACATAAGTGGAGAGGTTCCAGTTCCAGAGGGATATGAGGATAAGGCCTTAAACAAGAAGAACTTGATCAAGGCCAAGAGGATTATTGTTGATTCAATCAAGGATCACCTCATACCACAAGTGTCCTCCCTAAAGAAACCTAAAGAGATGTTTGATTCCTTGACCAAGCCATTTTGAAGGGAAGAATATAATTCGAAAGAAGTATAGGAACTCTGTGATCCTTGCAGAAATTGAATTAGATCAATATTTTAGTAAATAAGTTATAAGAGCCAGAGGGAGATGAGGCTAAGGCTAGATCCAAGAGAATCATTCCAGATTCTATTAAAGATTATCTCATCCCTCATGTGTCATCCTTGAAGACACCAAAAGGAAGTGTTCAATGCTATGTCGAAGCAATCGAAGAATAATAAGATATTGTTATAACCACCTTGAATGGCCTCCCAGGATCATGGGATTCATTCATTTGAGAAATGTGTTCCAGAAGGAAGTGATTACCTTCAACAGACTTGAGGAAGAGCGCACACAAGAAGAAGCTCGATTCTTAATAAGAGAAAAGAAGATGGGAGCAACTGAAGATCTAGCTCTCACAATTCAAAGAAGATCCCTCAAACGATGAGGAATATGAAGGACTCAATTCTTGAAGAAACTCTTATCTATCTTAGCATTTGGATAAGAAATGATGTTGTTACGAATGAAGAAGATGATGAAGCTGAAGGATCAAGAAGGAGTCTACCCACGAAATGAATAAATATAAGTAGTCAATTGTCATTTCATGATATTATTTTGTTATGCATTTGTTTATATTCATTTGATGTGTTATGCATGATACAATGTTTGCATTAATGACAATATACTACTACTATGCATGGTATGGGTAAGCATCCCATGGTGCTATACAACTCTCCATTGCTACTTATCTAGAACGAAACCTCTTTGCTGACATATTGGATTAGTGCACAATATCAATGATGTCATGGTAGAGATGGAAGGCATCTAGAAATTTTTTGTTTGATATGGATGAATGTTGTATTGGCCAAAAATAGTTGCATTGTCAAAACCCCAAATTTTCATAAAAATTTAAAAAAAAATGAAATACATAAAAAAGCTGAGAATGCGGTCTGCTAACAGCTAATAGTTATCTATAAAAGAATCAGTTACTAGATTAGTTACTATATAATGTTAATTAAGTAACTTAGCATTCTACTTTTTGATACAAGGTTAGGATTAACTTGTACAATAATTTCTTTTTCGGTTTGCTGATGATTTTTAATTTGTGACAAGTAGGTGGAACTGTCTTTGGATTCCGGAGCTTACTTAGCGTTAAGCTAACGCAGAAAGCTGACTAGTTCTTACAGGTTTTACAGGTATGAATGATCGAGTAACTCCTTTTAATTCTATAAAACATCGAGTAACGCCTTTGCAAAATAAAAAGCTTGGTAAGTAAGTTGTTATGCATCAATTTACTTCTATGAGGTAAAACAAGTAGTTTGTTTCCTTCAATTATTTTTGTCAACGATATATATATAGAAGAGTTTCTTTCTTAATGTAAATAGCGATAGTAATTATTCTCCCTGGTTCACAACTTGTGTTATTTGTCGTAAGTTAATTTCACAATGTTGTAATGATTGTTCTAACAGTAAAATACCTGATCGGCTTATAACAATAGTATAGCCAACTGCGTGTTATTCATATTCTTATAATGAAGATTTGCTACCTATAAGGTTCTAAACATTACAGTGAAATATAAAGTCCTAAGGACTTAGAGTCTAGTGGGATTGTTCCACTCCAATTTCTTATTTTATTTTTATAATACTGCTCTTGAATTAAGCTTCTGACCACAATAGTTAAGTTAGGTCAAGTCTTTAAGAGTGATCGATTTATTACCTCCTGCAAGCACTAGATAGTTCTAAAAAAAATTATGTTACCAATCGAAAACATGGTGAAACTAATAGTGTTTGTCATGGTAGAGTAAATAACCAAATGCCATTAAACTTTGTTAATCTGAGCTATGTAAAGAATTCATCGCCAACATCCTAGTATTTGCCACCCACTGAAAACGATATTTTTCTATGATACTCCCCAATACACACATGAACTATCTTGTTTATAAAACATCCATATTTACCAGTAATTCTGGTTATAAACAAATAAGATTTATAATGTTCATGATCATTTTTAAACTATGTTGTATAGAACTATCAAGTCACAATTTAAACGTTGGTGGCAATAAGATTTAGCTATGGAACGTCTGTTAGGAATACTTTATTAATATCATAGTTTGGCTAGGTGATGAAATAGCCTTTAATTAGTATCTTCCAAGTATCATAAGATTTACTTCACAAACTTAATTTCGATAGCTCAAGGATTATCAACATTTGTAACTATACTATTGATGTTATGAATTAATGGATAAATTGTTATGAATTAATGGATAAATCGTTGGTGAAGAACCTAAGCTTCTATGCATCAAATACTTTGGCAAGAATATAGGTTATGATGTTGCAATGATTTCATGACCAACAAAAGCTTAATATGAGTAAACATTTAATTATATAGTTCATATTATAGTTTGCAATGAAAATGGGATGTGGCGTTAGACCACTCCATCAATTGGGTTATGGGTAAGGTTATGTATAAAAACAAGGCTTGAAATCGCCCTCGTCCCAACCTATTCGATGACTATATTATAATTTTGGAAATGATTCAAGGTTTCAAAGTTTATGCCATGCAACTGTAGGTTGACATTCCTGAACACGTAGAACCTTTGAATGATTACAATACTATTGATTGTGCATAAAATTATGTTTTGAATAATTGGAAATCATTTGCATGCAGGGACTATAGAGTCCACCCACTGCATGGTTGAATAATTTGTGAGACCACGTGGTTCTTTCTCGGCCAAGTGTTGGGAGTATAAGGGTTGGTGTAACCCTAGACTTTGTCATTCTCCTGCATCGTTTTCAGGCCTTCGGGCTGCTCTACAACTACTCCATGGCCACCATGCTTACCCTACTGTGAATGATAATGAGCTCCACATCCTGGTTGCATTGTTCAGTCTACCTTCGTCATCCTCGAACCCTTTCTTGGACTGTGAGTTTACCCTGGCAAGAATTTGTTAAAGGCCGTGACATTTAGCTTACAGCTTGGACTATGTGTAGTGTTTGGGTTCGTTCCTCTACGGCCTGTCTGTTGGGATTGTTTAAAGGGGTTATTTGCTTCTGTTTCAGCCTTGTCTCCGTCATGGGGTTTAAAGAGTATGGATTCTCATGCTTCGCAATGTGGTGACAGTGCAAGCTTCACTGTCCACTTCTTGCTTGGTTGTTGCTCCCTTCTCCTTGTTGCTGCTGGCAGTGGTTTGTGCACGCGTTGGAACCATCTCTGTCACAGGAGGGATGAAGGGTTTGCCCTTTATTTTCCTGGTAGCGGCGCTCCTGTTCCTTGGTGGCTACATTACCTTCGTTTCTAGGTATGTGAATTTCATTTGTTTTACAGTTCTTAAATTTACTCTTGACTCAGTTATTATATAATGCAAAATTTTAATGTCGTGGGTTAACCTTGCAAGTAACGGTTGACATTTCTCCTTGCTGCCGGTGCAAAGCGTAAGGCCGGCTTCTTAGTGACGGGTAAGTCCTAGTCAACCCATGGAAGTCCATGCTAGTTCGGTTCTATATGGAACAGTTTCGAACGGAAGTTACGGCCTGCAAATTTACCCTTCATGGGTTAATATTTTTCGGTTTACTTGCTTAGTTTTTGCCAACCCTTGCTATTAACAAGGTTCTCCAGCTTATGCCGTGACTTGTAAATTTTGTTTTTACTTGTTTTGTGTACAGTTATGTAAAAATATTTGCGGCTTGTCAAGCCATTCTCTGTTTAAACTTTAAGTAAAGAGATTTATCTCTCTTGATCTCGGACTCGATTATTTTGATGCTCTTGACGTAATTTATATACTAGGGTTCTTACCCTATTTCGCCTGTGTAAAGAAATCTTACTTGTTAAATTTATCTTGCATTGAAATGTATTATTATATCCTATTCGGTTATTTCTTTCTATTACAATAATTGTTTATAAGCTCGGATATTCGAGCAAGGTTAAATTCTGTTAGTGACCTGTGTATAAAATAATTTCTTTAATTAATATGTAGGTTAGTTTAATAATAAATGTTAAATACTTGTTTGTTACAGGTATATAGTGGTTATACTTTCATTGTTATCTTTCTATGTCCTTATAGGACTGTAATAATATTTTATAGTTGAAGTTTCAAAAAACTAAATAATCCAAATCTTTGGATTATTGCTTATCTGATTATATTGTTATTACTACGAATTACAATGTTTATGCTATAAATTATAATGTTAGTATTTATAATGTTAATACTATAAGGGTTTCGACCATGTATTTTCTTTTATATTTAATTTTTGGTTTAGTTTATTTAAATGAATTTGTTCATATATAAATAATATTTAATAAATATTATTTACCATTGCATTCAGTCTATTTTATAAGTACATAGATAGGATTTGTTATTATTTCCTTATTACACTATTATAATTGTTGTAGTTAATTTATTTATAAAAATAACTATACTAGAATTACCCTACTTGAAATGTGAACATTTGTAGAATAGCTAAGCAGTATGAACAATAAAATAACTATGTAAAATGACTTGGTTCTTTCTTCACAGAAATAAATGAGTGTTTATCTAAGTTAAATATTTTACCTATGTAACAGGTTAGTAGTTTTCATTTTACAGAAATATGGTTCTGAATAAGATAAATAACCTATTTACAGTAGTCAACTTGTTAAAAGAAATAAACCTGTTGTTTGTAAGGTATTATGTATACTTCTTTGCTAGAATTCTTAATACAATAGTTTGGTTTTTAAACAATAACTTAATTAGACAGATTAGTATCCTTTCCTGAAAACATCTATATACAGAAATAAATTACTCCATTGTTCTGAAATACAAAATAACTCTAATCAATCCAGATTTCTATCATATCTTCATCTATTTTAAACACACTACCTGTGCTAGAGTACGGTCTGGTTCGTTCCAGACGGGGAAAAACACAGGTAGGATTGTCTCATCCAAAAATAGATTCATCATTCAAATAACTAAAAGATTATAAACTCTAACAGTTCACTGCAAACATGTAAATCATTCATTATTCATTCATTCTCAGATATAAACTTTTAACATAGCAAATAAAAGACTGTAGAACCTGTTTTTAAAGCTGGATGACAACAGCATTGGGAGGCCATTCCTCCCTACCAACTCCTAGAGAGCGCTCAAACAGCATCTTCCCAGGACCCTCGAGCCTGTTACTGGTCTCCTTGGCTGAGAACCGGTGGAGCATGCAACAAGATACTAGTCCAATGACTCAGTATTAACTCTACACTCAGCAGTAAGATCCTTCAGCAGAAAAGTTGTACTAGATCACTTCTGTAGTTTTACCCCTCAAACACCCTCCACAAATTGCCTTCCCAATGAAATCCTCTAAAGTACATTCACCTGAACGATTCTCTTCTTGGAATGAGTAGCCTCAGCTCTCTTCAATGGGCATTTTTATTAAGCTTGCCTAGGTCTTTTTGGGTTAGTTGTCATTAATTGAGCCACCTGCTCTGATCCCACTTTCTTGGAGGATCATGACCCCAAATGTAGGGAGGTTGCCACCTGCAACATTGGAAGTGTTTGAGGATGCTGCCACTTGTCTATTTTCTCTCCACCCAGTCTCCTCCACCAACTTGACCAGTAAACACTCTTTTAACAACTCTCCCAAGCTGTTGTCTCCACTTTTTTATTTATTTATAATTAAAATATTCATAATTACATTCAACATCCTTGACTCTGCTGAGTCACCAATTACAACTTTAACATAATGTCTTGGAATAAAATCAAATAAGATAATATTATTTTGCAAAATTGGGGCATGTGACATGCATGATTATATCTTTATGCATAATAATTTTCCATTATGAATATGCCTTATGAAATGTTTCTAACCATACAACAAATGCATTTGACTTGTAGGAAAGATCACATACAATCACCTACAAGAAAAGAAGGATGAGACTTGTTCTGAAGAACAAGTGACGACAGTTCGAGAAATAATCCACGATGAAGAATAATATGACGATACTTTCAAAGAAAGAAAGAGATCTCAGACACAATGCAGTGATGTGACATTGTTGAGCAACATCATTGATGCAGAGCCTTCTAGCTATGAAAAAGTAGCCAAGAAGAAAGGGAAGGAGAGTACCAATTCCAAAAGAATGATGTATAGGATGCGGTATCGAGACCTGAAAGGAAGTACATAGTTCCTTCCATATGGATCTACAAGATCCAGCATGCAGTAGATGGAAACATCGTGGGATACAAGGAAAGATTCATAGCACGAGGCTTCTCATGGAAAGAAGGCATAGAAGAGACATTTGTAGCCACTAGAATTTAAGACACATGACAGGCAGAATCATGTGTGCAAATTAAAATAAGGCCTTGTACGAGTGCAGAAGACACCCATGTGATAACATACATGACAAGCTTGAAGATCACCTAGAGTGATGAAAATCATAACCTTTGCTACAAGGTTGAAGATGAAATCCTATAGAGGATGACAAGCTCACAGATGGGTGCGAGAAGAACTTTTGAAAAGGTTCAAGATAGAGGATCTTGGTATCCAGTGACCCTAGATTGATACATATAATATCAATAGCAGAGGAAGATACTTGTCACTCCATTACATAATGTTTCAATGCATAGAGTACAAAAGGCAGAGGGAGAATGATGCTCCACTTCAGAGGGAGTGACTGTAGAAGATCCTAAGGTTCGACATGATATGACAAGATGGATAGATTACTGATGGCTCTAGAATTTACTGAGAGTAAAGCGGATTCCAACCTTTACTTCAAGGTTGAAGGTGGAAGACTAGTGATGATCTTGTTATATGTTGATGACTTGTTCCTGACAGAAAAGAGGAACTCATTAAAGTTTCAATAAGAAGACTTGCTTCCGAGTTTGAGATGAAGGACTTGGATATGATGCGCTGCTTTCTAGGCATGGAGGTGTGGAAGAATGTGGATGGAATCTCCCCGGGACAAGAAAAGTATGCAGTAGAGATCCTGAAGAGGTTCAAGATGATGGACTGCAAGGCTATGACCACACCTATGGCATCAAACCTAAATCTATTGAGTGATGCTTCATCAGAGTCAGTTGATGCTATGATGTATCATCAGATGATTGGGTCCTTGATGTACCTGATGAATACGAGACCAGATATTTGCTTTGCTATGAACATAATGAGCCAATTCTTGACGGATCTGAGACATGTTCACCTGATTGTTGCAAAGCATATTCTGAAGTACCTAAAGGGTATAGTTGATTATGGGCTCAAGTATGAGGCGAATCAAAAGATTAAATTGGAAGGTTATGTGGACTCGGATTGGGCAGGCAGTTCCATTGATAGAAATACCACTTCGGGGTGCTGCTTCAGTATGGGGTCAGGTGTGATCTCTTGTTTTAGTAGGAAGCAATCCTGTGTGGCACTGAGTACAGCTGAGGCTAGATATGTTGCCACTTGCTCGGCTATTTGGGAGGTAGTATGTTTATTTTGAAAACTACTAATTGATTTGATTGATCTGACTTGCATTTTTGTATGATGCAGAGAGGAGCAGTGAAGCTCTAGTGTGTGATCCAGATTGAGATCTCTCGAAAGAGGGAGTAATGAGTTCTAGCATAGCCAGTGAGGCAGGTTGTCTGAGCATAAAATATTGGCAATGCTCGTAGGTTTCCCAGATGTAAACAGTCAAGTAGGTTGTCCTCGGATGTAATCGATCCTGGTGAAGGTCGCAGGTTATCCTTAGACATAATCAGTCGTGATGTGATTCTATACTAGAAATGGTCAGAGTGAATTTTGAGTACTTCAGGGAGAAGCTTGGTGTTCTCCAGATCGAGGTTCCTTCCAAGGGGAAAAAATGAGTCCGTGAGCCTTTCTGACATGGTGGTAGGATTGGTGCCTCCCATGGTGAGATGTAAGTGCAAATCCCTTCCCCAGATGGTAGTAGGTGTGTCCTACCATGCCAGTGGATGTAAGTGCAGAGCCCTTCCCCAAATGGTAGTAGGTGTTTCCTACCATGCCGGCGGATGTAAGTGTAGAGCCTTTCCACAGATGGTAGTAGGTGTGTCCTACCATGCTAATGGATTTAAGTGTGAGGCCTTTCCCTGGATGGTAGTAGGTGTGTCCTACCATGCCAATGGATGTAAGTACTGGAACCTTTCCATGGATGGTAGTAGGTGTGTCCTACCATGCCAATGGATGTAAGTGTTGGGGCCTTTTCGTGGATGGTAGTAGGTGTGTCCTACCATGCCAATGGATGTAAGTGTTGGATCCTTTCACAGATGGTAGTAGGTGTGTCCTACCATGGTGGTGAATGTAAGTGCTAAAGCCTTTCATAGATGGTAGTATGTGTGTCCTACCATGCTGGTGAATGTAAGTGTTGGAGACTTTCTCGGATGGTAGTAGGTGTGTCCTACCATGCTGATGATATAAGCGTTGTTGATGAATACCTACATGGAGTCTAGGCCTACAACTAGCATGAAAAAGGGTTAGCTCTGTAGAACTTCCTATGATGAGAAGAATTGAGAGATAGCACCATTTGATCGAGATTGCGGAAGCAGTGATGATGATGATGATGATCCAGTGATGATCCAGCTTTGATAATGATCCAGTGATGATCTAGCTTTGATAATGATCCAGTGACGAAGACTTGTGCTGATGAATTGTTTCAAGAGAATACCTTCCTAGTTAAGAGGGAGTGTTGATGTATTTGTAACTTCGGAATGTATTCACTTGTATATCTTATATTGTACCCCGATGTTCCTATCAGTAGAATCATTTGTATTTCATTCTACCCCGATGTTCCTATTGGGAGAATCATTAATATAATAAAGTCGTGTAAAGTCATAGAGGTTAACCCTCCTTTGTTGATCAGGGGGCAAAGTCCCCACAGTTGTGGGGCACTAGGGTTATTAGACTCTCCTAGAGAGGTCGTCCCTGGTAAGTAATTGTCAAGTCGAAAACTAGTATAAATAGAGAGTGAGCATCTCTATTTGCAACACACACTCACCCAGCTATAGCGCATAGGTGAGAGAAGAGGAGCTCACACAATTGAGAGAGAGAACAGTTGTTGGAGATCACCTCTATGTCTTTGGGTTTTTACTACTGCCATTGGTGCTCATTCTATCTCCGAGGAAGTTGTGGGGTTTTCTCCTTTATGGTTTTCCCAAGGAAAACTCTTTGTGTCTCTTGTCTCTTGTGATTATTGATGTGCATGTTATTCTCTCAGATAAAATACTAGATCATATTGCTTAAATGATAAGAACCTAACATGAATATAGGTCAAGTAGGTCACAAGGGCTTGGATGTTTTAAGAAATGAAATCAAACATATATTAATTCAATGAACAATACATCATAGTTTCATAGGCATACATATTGTGGATTAAATATTTCATTAATTGTAAGAAATAAGAATCATGATAAAGATGTAAGTATAGAAGTTAAGAATTTTTTCAACTCATACATTCACAAGAAAAACATTCAAACTCAAAACAATGTCTTGAATCAAAATATAATATAAAAATATAGATTGCAAGTTACATGCAATTCACAATAAAGGATTATTACTATTAAATATGAAACATACATGACATTCAATGCACTACCAAAAACATCTCTGTATTCAATATAAGAAGTAAATAAAACATAAAAGCAAGAAAAGTATAACCCACAGTATCATTGTTTTATAAACATGAAATATTACTGATATATATTAATTCATTTGCACAATACACAATATGTATCTCTACATGTCTTAGATCTTACTACTCAAGCCCTTCTCTTCCCCTATGAAGAAGATCCCCGCTCCCCTTCATTGTTTTATTTTATAAAATTACAAAACTTAATTGAAAGTAGCAAATTCAAATTGAGATCTTAAACAAAGGGATCTGATCCTAATTCTATAGCGTAAAATCAGGTTCTAAACTCCAAGTCGAAATGATGAGGTGGATGTTGACTGGGTGTTTTTCAAGAAATATAAATTAGCGAAATCTACAAATGATTAAGCTACCGACGCGACGATTTTTCCCCGCGGAAATCGTCGCGTCGGCACTCTGACCACTGCCGATGACCCCGTCCTCTCTGTTGCCGGCCCCTGTCGCTCCATCCCTGTTACACCCTCCATCGTTATACTCCTCCCCTTGTAGTCTCCATATCTCCATCGCCATTTTCTCCGTCCTAGAGGTCCCACCCCATGCCATTACCCTGCCACCTAGTCCCTCCCACCACTGCACCATCATTCAAACTATGGCTCATGCACCTGCAATGATCCCCCTCTTCGTGAACCCACTCCCTGCACCTGCCCCTGCAATGAGCCCATTACCTCTCTTCCATTAGCGAGTATGATTGCTGGCTAGCCTTCAAAAAACCGATCCATGCTTCGATATGTTACAAAAATTGTCGCTGTTGCTACCGCAGGAAGATCCGTCGTCATCATTATCATAATTCATGGATGGATGGAATAACAATACTAATCTTTTGAACATGGATGGAAGGACTGACAGAGATATGATTATGATGATGATGATAAGTGTGTTTTTCGGCTGTTGAATATTTTTATATATTGTAAAATCCTCACAGATATAGTATCTCCTTCCTTCCTTCCATGGTGACAGGAATGTACATCCCACAACCTGTCTGGTGTCATTCCTGCATCATCATATCATTTAAGGTACTTTCAATCATTCATTTTCATCGTTGAATCTGTAGGTTTTTGGATTTTGAAACTAATTGTAGAAGAATGATAAAGCTCTATGCAATATTGACAATCCACTGGTATTATGGTTTTTGTTTGGTTTAATTCTCAAATGATCATATGGTTCTATTGTGAATGGTATAGTTCTGTAAGCTGGGATGGGTTTGAATGGAGTTTTATGTGAATACCCATAGGGCCAATTGGTCCATCTCGACTTACAGTTAGCCAATTGTGCTATATGTATATAGTTGTCCGATAAATTTGATCGTTGTCCATTTCAGCTTAGTTGTGATTCTATTAGATGCTTATATATATAGACACACACTTGCTCACTAAAATCCAGGAGGATTGGGTCATCATGTGAACATGGATTTGGATCCTAGCTCCGTTGTTTAGTTTCTTATATGGCAATAGCTCTTGAAACTCGCTTGAGCAGCCTTGCTCTTGAGCTGATTCACAATCCTCTGTGAGCATAGTGGGTTGTATGCTGATTTCCAACAAGATGTAATGATATTCAAAAATGGAATTGGTGTCTGCTGTAAAAGATGGATGGAATTGGGAGCTTTCCTCTGAGCTCAAGCTCACTGGGGTTTCCTATTTAATCTCCTCTCTGCATCAGGTGACAGCTACAAGCTATCTTACATGAGAACATCTATTTAATATTTAGCTCCGTAGTGAATAGATGAGATGAATAGAGATGTATGTGAATACCCCCTTGGTCTATTTCTCCTTACAGCCAACCAATCATTTGGTATGAATACCCACGCGGTCTATCCCTCTATTAAAATTCAAGACTGGACCATTGTCCTATTTCATCTTAGAAACAATTACATTAGGCACATGAAAGCGCTTGACTGCTAATATTTGGGATTGGACCATATTATGGACAATGAGTTGGATCCTAGCTATTCTGTTTGACTTCTATTTCTCTTATATGGTAATAGCTCTGTAAAACTCTCTTAAGCAATCTTTCTCCTGAGTTGTTCTACCGTTCTACTTGGCCGAGGTGGGTTGTATAGAGATTGCCAAGAAGCTATTATGATCTTCAAATCATGTAGCGTTGGTGACTGTTATGAAAAAAGATGGACTTGGGGGTCGTCCTCTAAGCTCAAGCTAACTGAGGTTTCCTATTTAAATTTCTTTCTGCACTGGGTTAGAAGTTAGCCTACATGACAACATGTAGTTCAAAACTTGTCGGCCTTCTTGCGTTTCCCATTTGGGGCTTCTCTAAAGATCATGTGCTTCAACTCAATCCTAAGATGGTGGTATGGTCCCAAGCTAGGCTTTTAAAATAAACCCAATGAGTGAATAGAAATTTAGCTATTATCTTCGGAATTCATTTTGGAGTTTCAGTTACTGCAAAGGGAGGTTCCCTTATTGAGTGAAATTGTTTGGTATGCTCCTACTTTCATATCCTCGATTGGAATCAAGTACTTGTATATTTTTTAATAGGCAGCGAAACAGTAATCATGATGGAATCAGCCCCCTCAAGATGATGAAGGCAACGATCTGGCAATTGAATTTGTAGACAGTCTTTATTACCCTACAAGGATAACAACTCTGAGCAAAAAGAAACTGCCTACTAATCATGTGAATAATCCCACTCCCTAGGACCTACCATTATAGAAATGTTTCATTTTTCTGTCTGAAATGTCAAGGAATAGATTGAAGTTCAACATGCTTCTTTCTACTTGGAAGTTGTTTTCAGCCGTGGTTTCGAGTGATGTTACAATTTGTATGAAACTGTATGACTTACTAGGAATGAATTATAAGCATTTCATTTCCATGCAAGGATAAGACATGTTGCTTTTTTACACATATTAAGTAACTCTAGAATAAGATCTTTTTAGGAGAGTAATATGGATGCTAAGTTTAAAATCTATTAGCAAGGTTTCCTTTTGTAAGAAAAGGAACTAATATAATCAAGGACAATTCAAAACCATCATGTGAAGTGACTACGGTGTAGTACATCTGTAACATTTTCTCAATTCATCTATAAAAGTTATCATCCTTATGTGTAGGGTTCAAACACAAAATTTGAGGCATTCATTGAATCTAATAAAAATAATTGACTCTAGAATCTTGCCTTGATAGAGAAAATACTTGGTATGGCTCTTTCCAAATCCCACCGCATTATTTTATTGTCGATCCTTTACAAAAATTTACATACAAAGAACAGTTTTTTGCAGGTCTTCAGTAGAAGGGAAATGCTGACTTTGAAAGCTAACAACTTTGTGGAAGGAAAACCTAAATTCTTCCTCAAATTGTATGTTAGGATAGTGTGCAAGTAATTTGTATTGAAATGAACTAGGATAAAGGATTATTCATAAATAATGCCTATACAGTGAAAAAGGGGTAAGAACTGAGTTCACAAGAAATGCTCTCTAAAACATGTCTATACCAAATATTCAATAGAGTCCAAAATATCATTAAGTAGGCAGTTGATGCAAATATAATAGGAACTGTACTCTTACGGTTATCATCTCATAGGAAAATCCCACCTTTGTATTTGACAGAGTGCAAATCAGCTAATTAGAAGTTCAAATGATGTTTGCAGTGAGCATTTTTTAATGCTATGCAACCATGCAATAAGCATCTACAATATATCATCAAGCTGTAGTGTATCCTTGTAAGTGGTGTTTGCATTATACTAACTCACATGTGCTTCATAACAGTGTTAAATCTACTAGTTGCTAATCATACCTCAATAAAATGCGAAATTAAGGGAATTAATTAATACTCATAATATGTTGTATAAACGTAATATGCCATGATTTGTTTCCATTTTTCACGTGTACTGTATTATACATCTCTTCCTTTCTAATATGTTCAATATACATGAGAATGAATTATCAAAGAAAAATCCAATTGAGTCAAACTCTTTTGCAGTCCTGTGTCTTCAAGTACAGTAACTAAATCCTGTAGCAGTTGTAGCAAAAAAATTTCAATCAATAATTATATAGCCTTTTATCTAAAATATGTGCTTCTATAGCCCCTAACCAGGCTTGTTTGCTCACAAGAAGTGGCTGATGTGCTACCTGCAAGGGAACCACTAAGCCACCGAGGGCCTCTTAAGTTGGGTTGGATGGTTGTTCAGTGTAAGAAGTATCAGCTCTTGAAGGGTCTTGCATGCTCGCCACTTTTGTGGTAGTAAGGAAGCATTAATCAAAAAATTATATAGGATTTCACACCTTACCATGCAATAGTGAAAATTATCATCCATTTACACGTTGGCATTGTGATTTCTGGTGAGCCTTTCAGAATATATATTTCAAGGTGTAAATCTCTCCTTCATCATCCAAACTCATCCCATTGTTGATCATGCTAACCCATATAATCATCGTAGATCTCTCCTATTGATGTCTATTAAACAGTGTATTTTATGCACCATTTGGCTCCTACTCTAGATCACATTGTTTATTGGGAATCAATTTTTGCAAAACATCTATTGGACGTATTTGATTACCTTCAACTTGCAATGATCTTCAGTGTTTTTAATCTTGGAATATGGCTAGGAGAATCCTTCTTCAGAGATTCATTTCTTCAACATGAGTACTTAATGTTGATTATGATACATCTCTTTTTGTTTGACAAGCTAACTGGTTAAGAGCTAAGATATAGATCTGAAGAATGCACTTGTCAATATGAAAATAATTCAAACCTCTGTTTGACTTTGCACCATTTCCTAGAACATTTTTCTATTCTATAAAACTCTTATCTTTGAAGGATTAGGCACTCTTTTAAATTTTAGATTTCTGTCATTTTCAATCAATTGCTAGAAATCAACACAAGAGAAAATATTCCATTTTGTCTAGCTTAACAAGGCAACCAATATCGTGGCCTATTTTGGCAGAAGCCAAACTTAAAAGGACCATATTAGAAATTGAGACATAACATTGAGAAGAGAGGGAAAAAACTAAATACATATTTCCTCAAAATATTTAGAACGTAGACTAATTATGCATACTTGTATGACTAGCAAATAGAACTGAGAGTGGTGGTTTTAAAGTCTTTAGTAGATATTTAGCTATTCAAGATGAAGATTATGTTTGGAGTTGACTGTCCTAAAACGGCACATTGCATCTAGGGACTTTTCATCTAAATTGTGCCCTCCAAAACTTGCATTTGTCCAACAATTATGTAGGACGTACAAATTTACTATAGAAAACCCTTCAATACCCCTTATGATTACGGAACATAGTTGGAAAAGCATGGTGTGTGTCTAATGTAGGCATTAATTGAACTCTTCTACGAACTTCTTGTGATCCAAGAAAGGAAAAAGGATAATTCAATGTTTGGACTGAGATGAAATGTCAAAGATGTCTCTTAATCTCATGGGATTTTAAAATAATTAACACCGTTTGGTGGTAAACAATCTTGATGATAAATTGATAATCCAAGCTCTGTCAAGAAACAAATTTCTCAGAATGGCTATTTTGACCTCACACCATAGCTGAAGTCCTAAATTAATGTGGAAACTTCTGTTATAATAAAGGATTTGCATTTCAACTTTCTTGAATTGGGAGATATTGAATTAAGAAGAAACTACAATGGTATGAACTCAGTGCCTTTTCTGACCTTTGCTTTTAGACGGGGATCTCTTTTTCTTCCAGTTGCAATCATTCAAAATTTTATTTTCAGAATGTAAGCATCCTTAATGTGGTACATATGGATCTTGATGTATATGATCTTATGTTATGAACATTCTTTTAGTTTTTTTCCTCCATTGTTTTCAGAATCAAAATAGAATGTAGAATCTTCTCCTTCTTTAATATGAGGTTTTACTTGTTCCTTTCTTTAATATGAGGTTTTACTTGTTCCTTGAAATCAATGGAATTACAATTTTAGTACGTTGTTAATTCATGACATTCTTCTGTATGGTACAGGAACATGGTAGGATGGTGAATAGTTATGAGACCAACTCTTGTGCTTAAAAATGTAATTGTGCATTTCATGGGAATTCCTGGTTCTGCTACAAAGACATTTGCTGCTTCTGGAGTGTTGCCGGTTGTTGTGTGTATCAAAGTAGGCATCTTTGATTTTTGAAAACTTATACGAGTGGCCATCCTATTTGAATATACAGAGAATGGTTTGATTAAAATCATATAAGAGGCAGTGACAGCACAAAAACAATTGTGTGTCGAGTCTCATGCCTCAATTGACTGCTGTCAATGCTCAACCAAGTCGTTGGAGATTTAAGGGAAGCATTTTAGAGTTAAGCTAAAACTTCAAAAAGATAATGGCTACTTACTTTCCAGGTTCAAATATTCAACCAGATACCATGCAAACCCTTTACCTAATGAACCCTGATTATACGGGTTATGCAGACATGCAAACTCCAAGCAAATGGTACTTATAAATCAACCAACAGGAACTCCATTGACGCATAATCATTTGGATGGTAGTGGGCAGTCACAGCAACATTTCATTGGAATCTCATTTCCTACTGCTCCACATCCACAACGGTATCCTATGACATCAGTGGAAAGCTCAGGTGGAACACAGCAGGATGTCACTTCAAGTTTACTCTCATCTGGGTCTTTGTCAGTATTGGAACCTAGAAGGCTTCCAGGGCATCTGCCTTTGAAGGTTGACCTATGTTGCAATTAAAGTGCAAAGGAAAGCTTGTTAGAGTCTAAGGGAAGCATATTGAAGTACTTTGTCCATTTGTGATACACCTCCATCCCCTATTGCTATATGTCATACATATGTCACCTTGGTAGAGTTTATTATTTATCATTCGAATAGATCACTTAGTCGAAGTCAGTCAAAAGTCATTCCCTTTTGCCTTAACCTTGTTCTTCCATCCTCACCCATCTATAGCACATTATTTACCCTTTGTAAGTATGGCATGAACAAGCAGACTTCCAGAAATTTCCAAGATTCTTCAGAAGCACAGGTACATCTTACTATTATTATTACTATTTGTCACCATGATTATGAAGAACTGATTCAAGTTTGGTTTTGATATACACCATTGGATCATTTCTTATCTTCGATGGTTGCAAGATCATATTGATGCAGTTTCTCACCTTCAGTTTGGGTACTTTGACCTAGTCAACCCGATTGACCAAGTCAATCACGGTTCCCAAGGTAGTGACTAAAAAAAAACATGATTTATATTTGTTCCAGACATGCCCAGGACCAATACTGCGGTTTCAGTTTTGAGATTTTGGCCCCACTTCTCCTAATAAGTGATTATTATCACTTAATTATTGGCCAAATGATCAAATTTTATTCCAGATGGCAGTATGATTAGTTCTCCTAGAGTAGAGCAGTGTTCCAGGGGGTATGAGTAGTCACTTCTACCATTCTTCTATGTCTCCAGATCTTCCAAAG
Organism: Pseudotsuga menziesii; assembly: GCA_001517045.1. Classification (NCBI taxonomy): domain Eukaryota; kingdom Viridiplantae; phylum Streptophyta; class Pinopsida; order Pinales; family Pinaceae; genus Pseudotsuga; species Pseudotsuga menziesii. The sequence continues at coordinate 76,027 of LPNX010496081.1, read as the reverse complement.
CAGTCAGTTTGCCCCAGTTTGCACCCTGGACACAATTATGGTGGATTTATCAGTTTCCAGAGATTGTACCAGCAAAAATGAACTAGAGAAATCACTGAAAAAAATCAATTTGGCCTCCTGGGTCAAGGAAATGGCTTGGAATTTCGATGGATGTTGTGTCTCAGCATACCAGACAGTCCTTCAATAGTTTCCAGTCAATAGTTGTCTGGATTATTTTATCTTGGCTTAGCCAGTGAGGAAAACTCCACAAGGGGTGCCCCCTCTACTTGGCTAATGATGTATTGTATTGTTATATCATGTATTATGAAGTTTTAAAGGGCCTAGGGTGAATTAAGTCCCTAGTGACCCCCTCCTATGTATTATCATGTCACATCTTATGTTATATTGTGACTTTCACCTAGGATAGGCGTCCTTGAGTAAAGTGCGCCCCCTCTTTAACTTAGTCACTTGATCCATGTATTGATCTATGTATTGTTGATCTCCATCATTGATGATGTTTTAATCTCAACCGTTGGATGTAAAATTGATTTAGGTTTTGTGTCTCTCTTAAATTATTTAAGAGAGGTGACCCCCCCCCCATTGTATTCATGAGCTTTGGCACCAGAATTTAATAAAGATATTTTTGTCTGGGATTATTCTTCTATGTATCTTGTGGATGGTTTGATGATCTGATGATTGGCATTGCTACTCTTCTATATTGAGCTTTATTCGGGATATGTCTTGCATTTTTTCTTTACCCATCCCATCTTCAGGAAAAGGAGGCGCGCTAGGAGAGAGAGGAGCAACTCACCTTTGTCTCAGCTCTTGGGTGTTAGGATCAAAGAGTATCTTGTTCTTTATGATTTTTTATTCCCTTTCTTTTTCGTATTCTATAGATCTCGTTCGGTTGTCTGATCATTTGATTTTTCTATGATCCAACAGGTTAAAGGAGGCGCTAAGGTGACTGGCTGTGGCACAACAACAACAAGATCTTCTTTGAAAAGGTTCATTTCAGTGAGAGAGTGGCATTCTTCATCATTTCTTAATTCATCTGCAAGATCTAGGTATGTCTCGCAGGTAAGTTTTTCTTCTTTTATTTTCTATATCTGCATTGATCATCATTATGTTATATTAAAACCCTCATTTCTTAGATCTATAGGTTCTAGCTTGCGGTAAGCTTTAAAACATAAAACCCACTTTGGAATAAACATAAAACCCCTAAGTTTAAATTTTCATCACAATCGGACTCCATTTGCCCATCCAAAGCACTGGCCTGCAACTTAGAAAAAAATGCCCCCCTTGGGGGAAGTGGGTATTTCACAAACCGCAAACTGGGTATTGTTGGTTTCAGTTTTATTCGCTTAATCTCACATCTAGAAATCACTTTGAGTATCCAATTTCATTTAAATTGACCATTTTTCCCTAGATCCTAATTTTCCGCATTAAACCCTAGGGTAAAATTGGGGCTTTTCACCTGGATACTTGAAATCTCTTGGTTGTCGAACCAAAATCTAATTAACCATTATACTAAGAGATCCCACCAAGTTTCCCTCGTTCTTCTACTCATTTTCCTTGTTTTAAGGGTTTCTTGGTCATAAGGACACCCCCTGGGCTCTGTGTGTTCGTTGGGTCTAAAGTGTCGATATCCTTGACTGGTGTGACATCTAAGTTCTTTCGGAAGTCTTGGATATAGTAGGTCACAACTTTGGTTTCCTTTCCTTTTTCATCCTGAATAGGATCACCTCATGGGGCAACTACAAGATTCGTGATAACAGTTATATTTTACATGATCTGGTCATGTTTTTGGACAACCTTTGCGGAGATATGCACGGGGTTCAAGTTGGAGAAATCGCATTCGGTAGGGAAAATTCAAATCAATAACTAACTTCTCTAAACAAAATTTTAAATTATGAAATTGCTACAGGGGCAATCTATTTGTTAAACATTCTTCTGCATGGACAAAATTTTAACTGCCCTTTCTAGAAAAGAAAAAGTAAGTCCATGGACATATTTTGATTTTAAGAAAGAGTAAGTACATGCAAGACAAACAAATCTAGTTGGGGTAGAATTCCAGCCGAGGCAAAGTTCCAGGCGGGGCACAGTTCCAGCCGAGACAGAGTTTCGGCCGGGGCAAAGTTCCATGCGGGGAAAAATTCCAACTGGGGCAAAGTTCCACCCGAGGCAAAGATCCAGGCGGGGCAGAGTTCTTAGGGCTCAAAGGTTTCAGGGCTTTGACCATGCTAGGAGAGGAAATCAAGGGATATAGGCTTTCATTGAAGCTTCTAGGGTTCATGGGCCATGAACGAGGTTTCAAACCACAATATAAGTGAAACAAGAAAGAGATCAACGAACCAAAAAGATCAACCAGATACCAAGAATAAATTGACAAAATAGAAACTCAAGCATTTCCATTATGCCATCAAATAGATGTCTTTGCAAAGTTCCAGCCGGGGCAGAGTTTCAGCCAGGGCAAAGTTCCAACCGAGGAAAATTTCCAGCTGGGGTGGAGTTCTAGTTGGAGAGGAGTTTTAGCCGAGGCAGAGTTTCAGCGAGGGCAAAGTTCTTGCTGGGGCAGAGTTCTAGTTGGAGAGGAGTTCCATTTGGGGTAGAGTTCCAGTTGGGGAGGAGTTCCAGACGGGGCAAAGTTCCAACCGGGGTAGAGTTCTAGTTGGGGAGGCGTTCCAGCCGGGGCAGAGAATGGACACACCAAACCAAGAAACCTACATGCATCAACCTGCTTGGTCCCAGACCAAGAATGCCAGGAGACAACTAGGGGCCCTAGGGTACCTTATAGGGTCTTACTCCACCCTAGTTAACTAAATATGGTACCATCCTACTTGAGAATGGGTCTCGCATCTACACGAACTTTAACAGTCATTAGGCCTAATGTTGTCGCATATAGTGTACTTATAGATGGCCTTTGCAAAGAAGGCAAGTTCAAGAACGCAAACATGCAATTTTAGGGGCCGGTTTCCAATCGGGGCAAAGTTCCACCAATGCAGAGTTCCAGTCAGAGCAGATTTCCAGCGGGGCAGAGTTCCGGCCAGGGAAGAGTTCCTGCCAGGGCAGGGTTCCAACAAGGGAAGGGTTCCAACAAGCGGGGCAGGGTTCCAACAAGCGAGGCAGAGTTCCATCCCGGGCAGAGTTTCTGTCTAGGTAAGTATCTCTTATTAGACAAGTCACAAAAACACAATGGCCAAAAACACAATGAACTGGTCACTTGATTATGAGGTACATGTTGCCACACAAGCTAGCACTCATAAAGCGCAACGTTTTCACTAGGGTTTAGCTGAGATAAGATTTTAGAATTGTTCCCACCGGGATGTAAGCAACATCTTTACTTCGCTTTAAATATGATTGGGTTCAAGCACTTTGAAGAGGCGGAGTTCCAACCAAGGTGAGGTTCAAGCCAAGGCAGAGTTTCAGTCGAGGCAGAGTTCCAGCCGGGTATCAGTGGTCAAATCCCTGATCAGCATAGTGTCTAGAGGTATAAAAACCCAAGTAACATCCCAGACCTTCAGGGAACTCTAGAAACGAACAAATTACCTGAGATACCGGTTGTGTAGTAAACAAGAACGAAGATCATTCCTCTGAAGGACCAAGCAATGCCTAGAACACCCACGCTTCCACAGTCATCCTTGTTCCTAGAATGCCCAATAACTGTGGCAATGAACGATGTGTCCAATTAGTGGACTAACAAACTCTGTGGCAGTTTAGTTATGTAGAGAAAGAGCAAGGTGGAAATGAACTCTACTATCAATGCACACTTGAATTCGTTAATGTCCACCACAGGGGCCGGAGGGTGATCTGTGTAATCCTTTGCCACGAATCCTTGTTATTGTTCCTGCATGTCTTTCCCCCCTTATTTCTCCATAGAGAAGACAAACCGTACTACTCTCACTGCTTGCTCAGTTTCCCTGCCCAATGAAGACTAAATTCAGAACCGTCTTCTATTCAGTTGCTGCTTTGAGAGCCCGTGGAAGCAAGTATTTATATGCAATTGGGCCATGTATCTGCGCGTTGGGAATAAGTATGTATATGCAATTGGGAACATATTTGCGTGCTGGTTGCTGCAAAGTTGTATTAACACAATATTGTGTTTAGCCTGCAGGGCTTGGGAAATGGTCTCCCACGAGAACGAAGAAGCGAAAGAATCTGTATCCAGCAATATGAAGAAAAAAAAGTTGATGAGATTGGCATTCCCATTGGTAAAGTTCCATCCGGAGCAGGGTTCCAGCAGGGGCAGGGTTCCAGTCGGGGTAGGGTTCCAGCCGGGGTAAAGGTCCAGCCGGGGCAGGGTTCCATCCGGGGCAGAGTTCTTGCCAGGGAAAAGCTCTAGTCGGGGCAGAGTTCTAGTTGAGGAAGAGTTCCAGCCAAGGCAAAGTTCCAACTGAGGCAAAGTTCTAGCCGAGCCATATTTCTAGCCAGGGCAGAGTTCTAACTGGGACGGAGTTCCAGCCGGGGCAGAGTTCTAGCCGAGGCAGAGTTCTTAGGGCTTCAAAGGTACCGTTACGAGGATTTGTGCACCAAGAATGGGTCTCGAGGCCTTGATCAAGGTTGAGGGAGAAAATCAAGGGACTTATATTCCAAATGAAGCTTCTTGGGATCATGGGCCACGATGAAGGACTTGAATCATCATACATCCTCTAGATGGGATCATCGACCTTTGAATGGGATATATGTGGCATTAGAAGGTTTTGCACAATATAGATTTGTCTAAGGGCCTTTACCATGATAAGGGAGGAAAATACGCATCAAGGAACAAAAAATGAAGCTTCTATGGTTCATGGGATATGGACAAGGACTCAAAACACCACATAATCCCTCTAGAGAAAACCTTTGGCCTTTGAGTGGAATGTGGTTTCCATTAGGACATTTTATACACCAATGATAGGTTTCAGGGCTTTGACCATGCTAGGGGAGGAAATCAAGGGCTATAGGCTTTCATTGAATCATCTAGGTTTCATGGGCCATGAACGAGGTTTCAAACCACCATATAAGTGAAACAAGAAAGAGATCAACGAACCAAATAGATCAACCAGATACCAAGAATAAATTGACAAAATAGAAACTCAAGCATTTCCATTATGCCATAAAATAGATTTCTTCGCAAAGTTCCAATCGGGGCAGAAATACCACCATTGAGTTTGAGGTCAAGATTTTCATCCAAATGATGAGCAAACAACAAGCTCCTAATCTTCTTGCATATAATACCTAGTAGATGGGTTCTGCAAGACAAAGAAATCCAGTTGGGGCAGAGTTCCAGGCAGGGAAAAGTTCCAGCCGGGGCAGAGTTCCATGCGGGGCAGAGTTCCAGTTAGGGCAGGGTTCCAGCTAGGGAAAAGCTCCAGCCAAGGCAAAGTTCCAGCTGGGGCAGAGTTCCAACCAGGGTAGAGTTCCAGTAGGGGCAGAGTTCCAACCGGGGCAAAGTTCCAGCCGAGGTGGAGTTCCAGTCAGGGCAGAGAATGGACACACCAAACTAGGAACCCTACATGCATAAACCTGCTTGGTCCCAGACCAAGAATGCCAGGAGACAACTATGGGCCCTAGGGTACCTTATAGGGTCTTACTCCACCCTAGTTAACTGAATATGGTACCATCCTACTTGAGAATGGGTCTCGCATCTACATGAACTTTAACAATTGTTAGCCCTAATGTTGTCACATACAGTGTACTTATAGATGACCTTTGTAAAGAAGGCAAGTTCAACAATGCAAACATGCAAGTTCAGGGGCAGGTTTCTAGTCGGAGCAAAGTTCCATTCTAGTCGGAGCAGAGTTCGAGTGGGGTAATGTTCCATCTCGGTCAGAGTTCCAGTCGGGTCAAAGCTCCATCCGAGGCAGAGTTCCAACCGGGGCAAAGTTCTAGCTAGGGAAGAGTTCCAACAAGGCAGAGTTCCAACAAGCGGCATGGTTCCAACAAGCGGCAGGGTTCCAACAAGCGAGGCAAAGTTCCAACCCGGGCAAAGTTCCAGACCGAGCAAAGTTCCAACTCAGGCAGAGTTCTAGCCGGGGCATAGTTCCAACTGGGAAATAGTTCTAGCCAGGGCATAGTTCCAGCCAAGGTAGAGTTCCATCTAAGGGCATAGTTCCATTCGAAGCAGAGTTCCAGCGGGGCAAAGTTCCAGTCGAGGCAGAGTTTCAGCTTTGCTCCAGCTGGAACTATGAGGTTGAAATAAATAGGAGGAAAATCTTCTCATGTTTTTGCAAATAGATTCATGGATTTGGTGTTGCTATGAATCATTACAGTCAAAACCATTGTTAGAAAGGTTTCGTGAATATTCATGGCTGAAAGTTTGACCTACAAGCAGTCATCAGTCAAACTTGCAACCTCTTACCTAACTTGGTTCATTTTTTTAGTAGAGAAGTGATAAGGCAATTTGTAACATTGATTCAAGATAGTTTAAATGGATTCACCAAATGATTTCAATATTGGGTTGTGAAGCTTGGGATTAGAGCAAAAATAATAGTTGTAGAAGGGTGAGAATATACTCTAATGTCAATGTGTAGATTTGTTTGGTAGCTTCAATTGTTGTTTTCTGTTTGTATTTCATTGTATTCTATGCTTCCAATTCTGAAAGTTGCAAGATTGTGATGTTCATGAATTTGTGTGGGGATTGTTTCAAAAATTTCACAATCTCATTTGACAATGTTGTTCGAGAATGTGGTCATCTGACAATCGCTTGCTTGTTTAAGTATTGGATAGATGTTAGTTGCTTCATTTGTTGTGACGAAAAACACATTTTCCTGGAATTTCACAATTTCCTAGAATTTGTGTATGCCAGGTAGTTTTTTTTTTGCCGCAGGCCATATGTGACAAATAGCAGGGCTCGTGCTTTGTTTATGTTCTTGCCTATATCTGGCAACATAATTGTGGTATTCATGTTTCCTTCAAGCAGATTTTCAATGTTCATCTTCTTGAGCTTGCACGGTGGAAAGGTTGGACAGAATTAAAGTAATTCTTGTTGTAATAAACCTTTCAAATTCAACTATAGTGTTATTTTTGGAATGTGTTTTATCCTAAACAGTTTACTCTTTTGTAATCATCCTTAGATGATCTGGTTAGTTATCACATGAGGAGCTTTGATGAGTGCTATATTAGTATTGTGGACTGTAGTAGTATTTTTGGAATGTGTTTTTGGCTTAAGACCATATCATATATTATATATAAGTCTGATTTTCTTTCTTCAAATTTGTTTTGGCTCAAGACAACATGATATATATAACTTTGATTTTCCTATGAATATAAAGTTATTGGAAATTCCAGTTGCTATATATCATAAGGGTTTCTGTAAAATGGGTGGTATTGGTGAGCACATACTATTGTGTCCATGTCATTCAGCAGTCCACTAACATCGGGCAAGCATACTTTCTTCTATTCTAGTGACATGACCTGCTGCCTAAGGGTAAACAAATATTCATGAAAAAAGCCAAAAATTTGGCATGACATGCAACCATGAAGTCACCCTAATGTCTATAGAAACTTTCAATCTTCCATGTAATGGAGTCAACACAAGTTCAGCAACAAGAAAGTGCAACTTAAGACCCTGAAACGTATGTATTTGATAAAATCTAAACATAAGCAGTTAAAAAAAGCTAAAATATAATCAAGGATGTAAACTAAGCTCTATATGGCTTACTCTCTATTACCAAAGGATTTGACATGGCCATTAACCCATCAAGTGTGTATCTAATGACACCATGATTGGAAAGGAGAAGCAAGATCCATACTATTGAGACTACTACTTATCAAATTTTGTTGGCCTCCAATATAAATAGTGAAATTTGTTTGATATCTATATTGAGTGTCGTTTGAATGCAACTCAAGTTAGTTTTGAATAAGGGCTATGTTTCCCATGAGGAAAGGATTTTTACTTCTCCACCTAATTTCATGTTGCACTCATGTGTATTTTCTGTTATATGAGTAATACAAATCATAACATGATATTATCCTATAGAGGATGGTTGACAATATCTTTAGCTATGGAAAATTAGGTGGAGAAATGATCATTTTTATTCTAATGAGCTCTTCATACCAGCCAAATTTCCAACTAGATCAGCTACACCATCAATTGGCATCATATAAAACCAGAACATCATATCATCCTCTAGTAACAATGCAATGTGCAATGGACTATAAGTAAAATACAGTGAAACAGAAAATTGGTAATTATAGAAAGTGTAAAGCACAGCTGAAATTTTGGGACTCCACCTTGGCTGCAAAATGAAGTGTCTTTGCTAATGTCCTGGAGGGGGAGGTTTTACAATTACAAGAAAATTTGCATCTATGTCCATTGCCACCATGGTGATTCACTACCACATCTCATCTTTCATTTATATTTTGGTTGAAAAAGAGTGGAACATATACTGGTACAAATAGACAAGCAACAATATTTATAACCTTATCTGCAAGCTGAATACATAGATTTGAACCATGTGACAAAGTGGATAATTTTCTGGTAATTGTTTATAACTGACCAAAATTGACCCCAGAGAAACACTTCTTTGCAAAAAGACCTACAAAATAAAGCCATATAAATAAATTTAAGTCCAAAAAACCTAATTTTTTTCAAATTAGTAACATTTAATAAGAAAAGCATAGCTCTAATAGGTAAACTAGTGCCAAGTTCATTGGCATTATAAGAGTTAGAATAGATCACATAATTTAACATCCACTTTAAATATGATCCAACTAAGAACAAATAATAGCCTCCCTTCAAATAGGGTACACTCTTTGTTTCAATCCATATGTGGGGAAGGAGCAGTGCTTCATACTTCAGCCACTCATTGTTTCTATTTATCTATCGGATTGGGAACAAGGTCAAACAATTATGCTAAGGTTCTTCTTCTTCAAGTTCTCCTTCCCTTTGCTATTGAAAAAAGTTGTAGTTCCCTTCAATTTTTTGGTGACTTAATGTTAATCATCAACTGGATCAAAAGAGTTAATAGATGCATGATCACTTTTTTAGAGCCAATTTTGAATTGTGTGCTTAATATGATCTCCGAATTTGACTCTTTCTCCTATTCTCATATTTACAGGGAGAAGAAAAGAGACGCAAATTTACTTTCTAAAAAAGAACTGCAGGTGGTTTTTGGGGAAGTAAGGATTGTAGAGAAGGATAATGACATATTTTTGTAGCACCACCACAGACCTTTCTAGGACCTGTGTGGACCTCTTCTAGCTGGGATTTATTGACTCTATGCTCCAGATGTAGTTGGTCATCTTTCTTAAGATCTTCTATGCATATTTGGGCTATTCATACTTCTTATTTCCTTATGTATAAACTGGTTTTTATCAGTTATTGTAAGGCCATATGAGAGCTTACATGGTTCTCTTGTTGGGTTTTTTTTGTTTGATGTTGGATTATTATCTCAATATATATGCATTGGCATGTATGGACAGTATGTAATTTTGAACTCTTTGTAGTTAACAAAATTGTGGTTTTGTTTTGTGAAAATAGTGACATTCAGGGAGACAGAAATCGAAGCACCCATCTCTTCTCCTTCCTCATCTGGTTCACATAATGCCAAATGGTGCCACAAGAGAATATATGAGTCCGTTTATTTCTAATAGGTCTATCAATCAAAATCATGGATATTATCAGGATGAAGACAATCAAGACCACGTGCAGCCATTGAGATATCATGAATTTTGTACCATAAGAAAGGTCTATATTTTCAGTTCAAGGCATTTACAAGTTCTCTCTTATATTATGAATCTAAGGCAAACTATGAGATGGATTGGATTTTATTGATATGGTTTCACCATTTAAAAGTTATTGTTTGAAGTTGGTGTTGCTTTCTCTTTTATTTAATATCTTGAACACTGAAGATTCTTACATTTAATTAATATTGAATCCAAACTGCTATGTTTTGCAGTTCTTGGATTTCATTAACAATATTGCTCTTCTATTCAATATCTTGAACACCTAAGAAAGAGTAAAAATCCATATTTTCTAGTCCTGTTCAATTAATAAAATGAAAATGGCCCAATTTAAAAAAGAAAGTGACATCAAATTCCAAAAATCAACCATTTTTAAGGGAATTTTCAGAAATTCAAAGAAGATGGGTAGAAATTACAAATGCCACTACATATATACGTTCATTTCAGGTATTCAAGAAAAGACAAAAATGGCATTACATTAGCTAAACAAACACCATGATCTTGTGAATTTGTGTATATTTGCACATTCTCATTAGTATTAAACTTGTGCTTTGTTTGCAAAGATAAAAAATGGCATTACATTTGCTAAAGAAACACCCTTACGTGAAAATTTATTATGATAAAGTCTTGTGAATTTGTGTATATTTGCACATTCTAATTAGTATTAAACTTGTGCTTTCTTTGAAAACATTATTTTATCATATGTCTACTGTCAATTTTTGTAATTTAAAATAAGCAATTCTGAGTGCAGTCGTGTCTCCTTGCCATATACAAGGTTTGGCTTCAAAAATTGTGTGTTTTCCTATTAATATAATGCTAATGTGAAGAATCATATTAGAACCATGTGAGGTTGAAGCAATTGAGTACAGTAGGAATTTCACTATTTATTATTGAGATTATCCTACATTTTATGGGCAATAAATAAATCTCAAATACACATGCCAAAAATTAATAATGCCAAGGTCCTATCTCCTTCATTACATCAATGAGGATTCATTAATCATAATAAAATTATGACCAAGAATAGGATCGTTGATTCATTGGCATTTATCAGAATTTGAATTGATTTTCATATCTGCAGCCACAATTACAAAAGCATATGATGACTACTCTCCATATACATTAATTCTACTTAACATAAATTGTATAGCTTGCAGTAAATCATGCTAGAATTTATCCACTATTGTCCAAAACTGACTAGAAGACCTGGGAGTCTTGATACTTTAATTGTATAATAGATGTCTTGCTTGAATTATGATTTTACAATTATGAGCATGGATTGTTATTAGAATCCACCTTTGGGACAGGTTACTGTTGCTAACAATAGCTTCAGAAGTATGCATCTATTCATCAAAGTATTATATCATTCAGTTATCACTCAGCATCCTCTTAAAAATTGCAAAACATGTATTTAGAATTTTAGTCCCTAGACTGAACATAGTACTAAACATTTTGGTCTTCATAAATATGATATTTAGAGAACCTCCATGCCTAATACGATGGAGTTTCATTTGAGTCCAGCCTTGCTAGCTCAAAATCAAATTTATTGTTGATCACCCTTCTGCCCATATAAGTTCAGAACCATAGCTCCTACAACTGCCTTCAACATCTCAATGTCCACTTCATCCTTGCCACTAGAAGAAGGTGATGAAGAAGAAGTTTGTTCTGTTTTTTCACTTCCCAAAACATGTTTTTTCAATTCAGAACTACAAAGTAAATCATTCAATTTTAGTGGTACCATCCCACTAATTTCACTACCACCAAGCACTTCTAAAATAATCAGCATTTTGAGGTGGGAATCATGTATCAGCTTCAAGAGATGGTTGTTTAATTGCTCTGTATCTAGTGTTGCCAATGGGAATGCCAATCTCATCAGCTTTTTTTTCATCTTCCACATAAATTGTTGCTTGTTTAAATGAAGACAAATTCTTCTCCTATCATTTTAGAGAATCTACTGAAAAATATCCTGCTGGCTTCATTATCTTAACTGGCCTAGAGATGCTTTTGTTGCTCCCATAGTTGCATCCATGGAATCCTCTAGATTGTTTTGATGGAAGGAAGATTTCATTCACCTCAAGAAAAATAGATGACAGGAAACTTTTATCCTCGACAAACAGTTGGAAGTTTTTGCACTGGAGCATGTAATTTACTGCATCATTATCAAAACCTAAAATACATCCAAACTTAACCATTTCACATAATCCTGGAACAAGACCAGGATGCTCTGACAATAGGCCAACCTAAATCACCTCTGCAAGATTAGTTGCCAAGGACATCTTTTCCTTTTGGTTGTGTGGATCAGATATTTGTATCAAAATTCGTTCTTTATGCTTTTCCCAGCTCACCAGACTAATTGTTCTTGCTTTAACTGTCTCTGCCACACCATTTTCTGATGGTAAAGAAAGTGAGTACTCAACTGTAAAGTGTTCAGTAGCTTCATATACAGTAGACTCAACAAGAGTACTCACAATTTGATGCCTTTTATCATGTGACAATTTGAAAGAGGGATGTGGAAGATATGCAAGAATAATTATGTATAGTCCTATGTTGACCATCCCCTTTCCTGCTGGAATATTCTGTAGAGAGATGTTATTTGGAATAGAGATATCAGGTTTTACTAATGCTTGGGATATGTTCTAAGCTCCAAGATGGATATAAATTGAGAACAATGTATCCAATGGTATCTCAGGATCAGAGGGGTTAGGACCATGCAAATTTTTCCCTTGCAAAACCTCTCATGAACAACTCTTTAAACTTCAAATCATCAGGAATGAAGGTTTCATTTGGAGCACTTAGTTGGATATCTACAATGCTTGTGTAAGCTGGTAGCCAAAGAAGTCGTCTTCCAAGACATCGCTTTATTTTTCCAGATGAACCGATCCAATGTTTTAACATGTTTCTCCAAACTGAGCAGCACTCTGCTGCAGAAACTTGATGACCAGTGGATATCCAATCTAGCCACAGACTACAATAATGATCATTTCTGGGATACAAAGCCACTCCAAGATAACTAGAAAAGAAAGGAAGTAATGCCTTTTCATAGAATTTATCAAGGATTTCTAACCTATAATAAAAGAGTCCATTGTCATCATGAACTACACATAAGTTTGAATCCTTCCATTCACCCCCGTGTCCACCACCAACCGAAATCCAAATTTTAACAGAGTTACTGTCAACAGGCTTCCAGTGGAATCGATGAAGATATTTATAAATCCTGGTTATGGCTTGCAATTCTGTGTGCATTTGGAGATGCTCGGCGATCAAATCACATCCTTTCCCAAATTCAACGACCACCCCAGCTGTTGGAGGTTCTTCTTGAAGTCATTTATGTGATTTCCATAGAATGAATTATCAATGAATGGAAGGTCGTTTAACTGAAAACCAACAGATTGCCATTCAGAATTGAACCAAAAAGACATTCAGGGAGATTGGTACCCCCTGTGAGTTTTTCGCCATTTTCCTTCAGCTATGCTTCTTTTGAATGCTACAGGGAGTGTCTCAATACTGATTACTGTCAAATGCTGTATCCACGCTAAGAGCAAAAATACTTTCTCCTTCTCAAGGGGAAAGAAAATTCCAGGCAACGCAACATAGATCATTTCTGATAAACGACTCGAGATCATCTTCCCCTTTCAATCCATAAGCACAATGAGGTGGTTTTAGGTAAGCCATTGACAGGACAACGAAGCCATGTTCATCCCATGGGTTGATTTCCAATAGCTCTGCCCACTTGCTTATGGATGTCGGCACAAGTTTTGCTTTGGAACCCTTGACTATATATCCAGATTCATTAGGTAGTGGCAAATCTAAGCATAATCTCTGAAAATATCTATTGTCAATATGGTCACTAATGTAGGAAAAATACAAAAACTGAGCAATAGTGACAACAAACTTACTATCCTTAGAAACCTTAGCTTGCTCTACAAGTTGCTTACTAAAACTTGATACAGAAAGCTCTGCGATCCGAGGATAAGAATTTAATCATCCTTGCAATGTTGAAAGTCCTTGAGAATCCAAATTTATCATGGCCATTTGAGTGGCATCTGGCATGAATTTGAAATTTGCAACACGTCCAAACTCCCCACTCCATCTTGCCAACCATGAAATGCGTTCCACCTCAAAGGAAAAATATTGTTTGTGGCCATTAGATATATCTGATAAACTAGCCCAATCCACTTTGTGGTGATCATTAACTAACTTAAAAAGAGAAAAATTCCAGAGAGAAGCTGAAATGCCTCTTTCCCAGTGTTCAAAAAGAAAGCACAGAAGTTGCACATATAAATCTTCTGATAAATCTGCAACCCAACCAGAGCTGCTAAGTATGCACTGGGAATACCACTGGTAAGGCACAAACCCCACCCCTAAGAATTTCAACTGATGTTCCTCCATGCAAGAATGCAATATGATTACCCCAGTCGACCATAGAGGACTAGGGCTCTCTAAGCCCTTTTTAGATGCATTGTCTAGTATGTCTCTAAAGGCAGGCAATATTTGTGAGCTTCTTTAGGCATACAATAAGCATTCTGAGCCTCACATAAGCTTACTTCTTCTTTCTTCAGTTGCACCTGAATGGCATCCCTTACTCGTCTTAGGCTTTAGCTCCATACAAGAGGGAATATCAATTGACAGGTACTTGAAGAAATAGGCTCTAGACATGGGAGTTGATTGCACACTGCACAAAAGAGAAGTAAAGGCAGAAATAAAAGCTGATGGAATGAAGTCAAGTATTCCTTGGTTCCACTTACTGTCAAAAATGATGCTCTCCCTTGAAGAAACGAGTAAGAAATCTGCTTGAATTATAAAGGGAAATCCAGTGATCATTTCTGTGGGGGAGGAAAGCATAAATACCAGAAGCTATCTTATTTCCAGCTCTATTGAGTCGTTCTTCAAATGGGAAAGCCAATGTTGTTACCCACTTGTCCATGCCTTTCCTCTCCTCTATCCTACTCTGCTCCTGCACAGGAAAACACTGCCTCCACATATATCCATTACTAAAAATGCAAGGCTTCCTTGTTATCAAAAAAACACTCTTAAACCCAATCCCTGCACAATGCATCTAGAAACACTGATCACCAGAACCTACATATGTCTGTTGTAAACTAGAGGCCCCAAAGTCGGGCACAGAAACCTCTGGCCGAGGAAAACAAATGGAATAGACACTTCAATCTACTTCACCTGAATATGCTTCATGGTCTATAACTGGAACACCAGTTACTTCTGATGGAATTCCTTGTTGCTGATGTGTATGGAAAGAGTTTGCAACTGCTTCTCCATCCAATGACACATGGTAATCATAGCTATTGTCATGTAAGTAAGGAGTAGTCCCATTCCCTTCAATCTTTTGAACAATTACTTCACGAGTTTTGTCACGATTGTATCCTTCACTACAGCCCTGCAATTTCATCTTCTCTTTGTATGCCATCATCTCTGTCTTGTACCTTTTCTTATCCTGTTGACTACGATTCAATGTATAGCTACAATAAATATAACACCAATGACAACTGCTTTAAAAGAGTGCGTTCGCCAGCAACATTCTACATGGGCAAAAAGAAAAAAACCAGAGAAGTTTTAACAAGAAAAGCTAGCAGATTGGCATACCATTTTTTCATTATCTGAAAGCTTGTTCCACAAATCATTCACCGTCTTAACAATTTCACGGTCTGTCTGTGCGTATGTCTTTTTTAACTTAGCGCATTGCTCCACATAAAAGAATTTGTAACCGTTATTTGATAGACGTGGGGCACTGGGATCTGTATTAAGTACCCGTTCCTTCCTCTTCTTCGTGATCTGCACCTCCAACCCAAGGCCATCACAACCTATATTGTTCATCAACCCTGGTTCCCATCATAAGACAACCGTCTCAGAGTGCATCGAGCGCACATTTCAGCACCACCTGTACCTGATCGACAAGAACCCATGGTAGGCGATGACCTCGACCTTCCCTCTGTTAGCAAGTTCATCATCCTTGGTGCCACAAAGAACATGCTACATGGAACTAGACCTTAAACCTTCCTGCACATGACCCGATTTAGAGAGAGCCAACACCTGCAAACACATACTCTTCCTCATGCTGCACGTTTTGAAACTCCCCATGGACGATCTGCGTGTGTTGCAGAAGGACCGGCTGACTTTCGAGGTAGCCGAGCTACTACAAATTGGAATGACAAACACGCAGGGGAGATCGGAGAGAAGAGGCAGGGGGAGATCGGAGCGTGGAATTGACGTTTGAATTCGAGGTCGTCAGGTGGATGGCCAATTAAATGAATGGACGATGGCCAATTAAATGAATGGACGGCACAATACGGAGGGAGACGGCGATGGAAGTTGACGGAAACGGAAAGGGGACGAACGGGGCAGCAAGGACGGTGAGAGAATGGGACCGGCGATGGAGAGGAAAGCCTCGACGGTGGCCGGAGGAGGAGCCCTGGGAGCCCCTTATATACTGGACAGACTTTCCCTCGGAGGGGAGCCTGTCCAATGCACACCGTTGGATGAGAATCCAACGGTGTGCATTGGACAGGCTCCCCTCCGAGGGAAAGTCTGTCCAGTATATAAGGATTGCCAGCCGAAGGACCGGTGTAACGATTGCCCATTGCCACAGGCAAAATCGTGGCGTTGGTACTTTACTCCAATCTACAAAAATGTGTGTTAAATATCCAGCCGTATCTTGTGAACCATTCACTTTTTTGAGAAATTGTAAATATCGCACATATTTGGACCCGTTCTACAAAAAACCCATGTTTTGGTTTCTTGAGATTGATTTTTATTTGTCGAATAATGTGCCCAAAGTTGACCTGTAAACCACTCATGTACATAAATTTTGTAACGACTCTATAGTTTTGTGTGTAAGGCAGTACAAAATGTCCTATTTCTTGTAGCATAGTCCTGTAGCAAGCATTCGAACTTGTAATGCTTTTTAGTAGTTTTTTCCATTTCAAAACAATACAAACTTGCTGCAAAAACATGCTTTGTCTTCAAAATTGGTTTCACTCATGAAATGGCTTCATGAAACACTTCTATACCTTGATCATCAAATTTTGTAGAGTGATTTGTCAAACTTGTGACACTAGCTCTGCATGTAAGTCTAACCTGTTGCTTGGTTTCTAATAGAAATGGAACTAACCTGCCTCTATGAACCTGTTTCCACAAACAAGGTATAGCTCCAATAATTCTACTCATTCTGGTTCATAATTACGAATAACATGTCCTCTTTTCTGAGAAAACATAGTTCTGTATGTCGAATATTTCGTATGCATTGTTGTAGAATAAGCAATTTGCAACCTCTGTTAGCACAACAAACAATATGAACAAAACACTGAAGAAAATTGTGTTTACAACAAAAAGGAACGCTACACAAACCTCACAATTGAAGTTAGGCAAATAACATGCATCGAATCATATCAAATTAGGGAAATGGTTACAGATTTTAGTCGATGATGTAGAAATGAAATTCTGGGAGAGATTTAATATGACTTAAAATGCACTCACCAATCCCATGCTAGTTCATTGATTCTCTCTTCACTTGCATGATTATGCGATCTTTGAATGACTTATGAAGTATGCCTGATTTGACAGAAGGTTGATCTCATCGGTCATCACTCACCAACATAATTGAAATTTGGTACTACCTTTACAAAACAACAGCTAGTTTTTGCTAGCGCACCTTTAATAAAAATTACTTATTTCGCCACCAAATTTCAGAATCTTCAATAATGAGTGAACCAACTTGTCATTAAATTCTGTAATCCTGCAGATGGTCATGCTATTAAAAAAATCCTCTATAATAATATTGTGCAACCATTTTTAATTATATTTATCAGCAACTTAATGAAACAAAGGATTAATAACACACAATGAACAGATCATGCAACAACTCTAACAAGATTTGCAAACTATGGAGCTTGAAAGAAGGCTACCAAAACTGATTTAGGCTTAGGGGAATAAAAAAAGGAATAGTAGGTTTTGGTGCTAACATTGGCTCCAAATGGGTATGGTGTCCTCCCTATGAGGTATCAAGAATATGCATGCTTGTGCCTTTTCTTTTTTGTTCATGACAAACCTCCTTGAAATCGGTTACTGTAAATTTATTTTATTCACTTCTGCTGAAAATATATCAAACTGGAAATTTTGAAAATCTAAACTACAATAATGCTAAAACCCCGCCAACTAATCAATTTAATACCATGCACAAGTGCCTCTCCGTTGGGATATGGAGTCTTATTGAGCTAATATATTACACACTAAATCAAGCTCTAAAAACCAATTGTAAGCTTATTTATATACACCTCCTACTCTAATCAAATATATACACCTCCTACTCTAATCAAATCAACCCACTCAAGTAAAAACAAACTTCTAATGGAACCATTCAGCAATCAATCAACTGAAATTTGCTTGCATCTTTGAGCATCAATAAAACATGAGAAGATGAAAAGTACAAATAAAATTGATCAAGTCTCTCACACTCACAACTATGAAATTCTTTCCTTATAAAGGCTAAGACAAAAACAAATTCACAATTCCACCTTGACTCCATGTAGCTTGCCATTGGATCATAAAAATCACAAGAAGAAATAATTTGATGAAAAGTGAATACTTCTTGTTCTTTAATATGAATGAGATGCCTCTATGTACTTTCAATTTTCAATGCTCTATTGTATTTAAAATTCAAAAATAAGTTCAGAATCACTAATTTATGGAAATTGTTAATCAACATTTGTAGGAAAATAAAACATTGGTAACTGATTTTGTATTTCATCTTCAACTGTTGTAACTAATATAAGCTCATCATTATTTCCATCTTTTCCTTCCCATGATTTTGTTTCATAATCATCATACACAGTATCACTGCCTAAAAGTTCCTCGTGTGTTGAAGCGGAAATCTACTCTTCTGAATCATCCAAGAACTCATCATAAACAAGCATATCATATTGTAACTCTTCATAAAAATTTGGATCAACAATATCATCATAGAAATAACTATCAGACAATGTCAAATGTATGTACATCCTTGTTATCATCATCTTTAGCTTCAAAATTATCTTGCAAATCTTCATCTTGGTTGGAAGAACTAGCAAAGGATTCATATGTAAGATTAAAAATCCTCACAACAATCCTCAAAAAGAATATCGACAAAAAAAATACCTTTTACAATGTTTATAAAATGATGTATGAAATCATTTCAATGAATAAATATAGAAGGAGGTAGAGCTATGTACCATAGACGAGCATATCCTTCTCAGGAATACATGAACATCTTCATGATGAGTTCCTAGCTAAGCCGTATGTTCATGGAAATCAAGCAAATGTTCCTCTAAATCTGGGAAGGTGGTCTCCCCACTCATCCATAATAGGAACAACGTTTGGAAAACTAAGAACAACAGAAAAGTCAAACAGGGAAAATCTCGCAACAATAATTGCATTCATTCGAGTATTAGTTGATTTATACATTTTGAACGAGTGGATTCTTCAACCATGGAGTCATCGGGAAAATGATTTGTATTCAAATTTGGTATCTAGTTCTTTTTCACCATGAAGATGTAGATCGGATTGTTTTCATACACCTAGGGAAATTATTTCAATTTCGTCCTTGGCAACGATACCAAAAAATTGTTATCCCTAAAGTTTGTACTAGGCTACACTAGTTCAAAGCTAGGGAACCTCAGTTGTGATATCGATTTAGATTTGAATGTAGGTCAAGTAGGTCACAAGGGCTTGGATGTTTTAAGAAAGGAAATCAAATATATATTAATTCAATGAGCAATACATCATAGTTTCATACGCATATGTTCTATGAGATAAACATTTAATCAATTATAAGATAGAAGAATCGGGATGAAGATGTAAATATATAACTTAACAAGTTGCTCAACTCATACACTAGGAAGACATTCAAACTCAAAACAATGTATTAAATCAGAAGATAATATAATAATACATATTGCAAGCTAAAGGCAATTCACAATAAGGTATTTGTTTCTATTAGATTTGAAACATACATGACATTCAATGCACTGCGGGAAACATATATGTATTCAATATAAGAAGAAGTAAATAGAAAATAAAAGGAAGCATGGCATAACCCAGAGTATGATTGATCTCTGAGCATTAAATATTGTTGATATATTCACTTGTTTGCACAATACACAGTCTGTATATCCACCCGTCTCAAATCTTACTACTGAAACCCTTCTCTTCGCCCATGAAAAAGATCCCCACGCCTCTTCAATGCTTGCTTTTATAAAATTACAAAACTTATTTGAAAGCAACAAATTCAAATTGAGATCCTAAACAAAGGGATCTTATCCTAATTCTATAGCATAAAATTAGGATCTAATATACAAGTCGAAGTGATGAGGTAGGTGTCAATTGCGTTGTTTATACAACATCAGGAGTGATTCTTCGTACTTGTGTTGTATCAAGTCCTATATGTATCCTCATGTGTTGAGGTGGGAGGCTAGTACTATGATCTTGTGTTGTATCTATTGAGAGTACAGCTTTGGGAGTCATTCCCATGAGACTTGTGTTGTATCAAGTCTGGAATCTAGGTCGTATTAGGTTCAGATCCTCTCCATGGAACTTATGTCATATTAAGTTCACTAACTTATGTTGTATTAAGTTAAAGAGATTATGTTGTATTAATCTAGGACCTCGTCCCTATTCGAGAGAGATGCTTGTACTAGGATATTATGCCGTATTAACATCATGACATTATGTTGTACTAAGGTCGGAGACTTGTCTTGTCTTAATTATGGACTTGTGTCATATCAAGTCAAATGATTCTCATAGATGGTACCCTATGAGATGGTTCTCTTTAACTGGAGATGGTCTTGTGTTGCATCAAGACCACATGACTTATGTTGTATTAATTCTCGAGGATATACTATGTGATGTATGGCTAGTCATGGTCACCAGGTGTTACAAGTCTCCTTTAGGGATTAGCTACCCCTAAAGTGATTTGCATTAGCATATGACTTTATGAACAGGGGTAATACATATGATCATAGGTTCGAAAACAATTCTTATGAGTATGATATGATATAGAGGATTAATTAATAAAATACATATGGACCATGCAGAGATAATTAATATGAGCATAGAGATAGAGAGAGAATTCAAATTTCTCATGTATGCCTCCAAGTGAACTTGAATTAATTAGACATAAGTTGAGTCTTAGTTGTGATAAACAAAGTTTAGTTAGTTAAAGAATCAACTCCTTAATTTATGCAAAGTGGTTGTTGAATATGACACTAATGGAGAAGCACTAGTTACATTCAGTTATGTTCAGTTACATTCAGTTCAACACAATTACATTCAGTTACATGCAGATCCATTCAACTCAGTTCAGCTCAATCAGTTAACAACTCAATCAGAGGTAGTTAAACTCCATGAATTAATGGAGGGAACATATCTTCAATGAGGGAGATAATTATGACGTGCCAACTTCACACCAAGTTTGTAGGGGCGCATGGTTAAAGATGAAATAATGTTCTCTGTGTTAACAAGTTACTGAAGCATGCAAATATTTGCTACCTTATTTGTGTGATTAAATTTGGCTTGTTATTAAAGTGTTATGCACTTGGCAAGACCAATACATTGTTCCATTTGATCTATCATCTCTTATACTCTCTGATCAATCAATATGTTATTGTGTTGTAATCATTCTCTGTCGATTATCTATCCTACTCAAATATTTTTTGTTGGGTTTTTTATCCTCTGAATCAATGGAGGGTTTTCCCAGTGTACATCATGTGTTCTATGGTTTGATTTATTTATGTCTTTGAATTATTGATGAAATTTATCTGCACTGTAATTGTGGATTAAAGTTTTAAAGTTCAATTATCTTCATATTTGCTCAAACACTAACATGGTATCAGATCAATGGCATGCAATAACTTAGTTTACGCGAGCAACTAAAGCCTACGTGATATTGAGAAGTATTGAGCAAAGAGCTTAGAGACATGGCATCAATCTTCGTCCAACTGGATGACAGAATTGAAGGTGTTTCCAACTTCAACATGTAAAAACAAAGGGTGTTAAGAATTCTTTAGTAGCATTATCTAGATGTCTATGTGAGCTCAATGAGTGAGAATTCTTTATCCAATGCAAGGAGAATTAAAGAGCAAGTCAATCTGCACCATTTCTATCACCTTTCAAGAGACAAATTTCATGGAGACGTTATAATAAATCCATGAAGAAATAGACAAAACGATTGAAAACCCACTTCCCAAATGAGATGATGTAGATATACAATCAAGTATTTCAAGATAAGAGTTTCAAAATTCATTTTATGGTCGTTTTTCCAAAACAGGATGATTTGGTTGAACGACCAAGGTATTTATGGATTGGATATTATCCTTCTACAATATATCTTGCGTGTAATGAGATCCTAACTCATTCGAAGTAGATGATGATCGTTGGAAGAAGTTTTCCTGAAGAAGAGCATTCATTCCAATTTGTATGGGATCTAGTTTCTCCATGCAAAGATTCACTACCTCCTGCATGCACTCAAATTTGCAAAGAGATCAATATCAAGGGACTCCAGTAATCTCCGTAAAGAAACATAGATTAAGAGGGAGCATACAAAACAATAAAACATAAGTACTCGATTTTTTTATTATATCCTATTTAGATCTATATGTTTTTTAATGTTTTCATTACAGTCATATAGAAACTCATATTCCTGGGATTAGGAATTGTGAGCATATATGTTGATTGTCTTTCCTTTATTGACAAATAACAAAATTCATAAGATATGAATATAAAACATGCATTATTATTTCATAAGATATGAATATAGAGCTGCATGATTGTTTAATAAGATATGGATATAAATCATGCATGATTGTTTCATAAGAAGTGAATATATAGATGCATGATTGATTCATGAGATATGAATGTTGAGTTGCATGATTGTTCATAAAAATATGAATATAGAGTTGCATGATTATTCATGATATATGAATGTTGGGTTGCATGATTATTTCATTATCATATGCTTTTATAAAATCAGATTTCATTTTATTACAATCTGTATTCCTTGACTTGGAATTTTGTTTAGCATATACATTTTTTTTTCTTTATTGGCATGTTATCAATCTCATGAGTCCATATTTTTCAAGATGATAGAGGACTGATATAAGACTTATGTAGGACTGATATATGCTCATATAAGACTGATATAAGGCTGAAAACATCATTTATAATACATGAGATATGAACATAGGACTACATGATTGGCCAGATAGAGGGCTACATGTTTACCTCATGAGATATGAACATGGGGTTGTATATTTATTTCATAAAATAAATTGTTTGGACTAATATAGGACTGATATAGGGCTGCATATTAGTACATAAGATTATAATTGGTTATGATGAATCGGTTGATCAATATCTGTACATAACTATGTAAATCATTATCAGTATATTAAGAGTATTTCATGTGAGTAAAATTCATGAGTATGAAAAGGTTCTAACCATTAGAATAACTCTTTTTATAGGTAAAATCAACATGTACTTACCTACAAGTAAAGAAGTACATGAATGTGGAGGAATTCATATGGTTGAGCCTGAAAGAGAACAGTTTGGGATGTTCCTATGCCTATTGGGAAGCAGGAAGAATAAATGGATTAATTCACTCTGATAGATGTGAATACTCTTGAATATCTTATATATTATTTACATTCATAAAGAAGAGCTTCATTTATATATGAGCATAAGTCTTCATGAAGGAGGACCTAGATTCTACATCTACATTCACATGGTGAGAGGGAGTATCTAGACTCGCTAGCTCCTGAAGAACCAGTGTAACTGGTTGATGTACCTCCTGTAAAAAGGAGACTTGCATGATACTAATAATTTAGAAGGAATCTCATAACAATATTCAAGACTCATGTTATGATTCTTATGATTAGAGGTGTGGAATTCACCAGATAATATTTTCCTTAGTTAAGTAAAATGTGCAGTAGATATATTGAAGAGTTTCAGATGATGGACTATAAATCCGTGGCCACACATATGAAGATAAATATGAAAGTTTATAATTCTTATTTCATATTTATAGGATCCCAAGTTAGTTTATATGTGTTTGGCTCATCACAGGTCCCAACATCTGTTATATGCTTTGCAGTTTGTACATAGACATGTATAAAGCATGTGTTGTGGTACCTACTTGGTACAAGTGTATGTGGACTCATATATGTCTTGGTAAATAAAATAGAGTTTCAAAACATATATGAAATATTACCAGTATAGTGATCGAGGAAAGATCACATGTGTTTCTCTAAATAGAGCATGTTGAAAAGCAGTAAAGCTTATGAGGTTTCTAGTCATTTGTATCCAAGACATGGTACATATCCATAGATGAGCAACATTTACAGCATTCTTACTAAGCCTCCGCCTGGGAAAATCTTGGTATATTACAATAAAAACTCCTATAATTGAAGAGGGAGTAGTGATGTGTCTTCACATGCAGTAACAGAGAAATTCACCATCAGTTAGTCATGGTACATGACTGAGGCAACCAAGGGTTGTGATACCTTGTGGAGAGAATCCACATGAGCATATACATGGTCAAATTCTCAGAGACCGTTGATACTCAAGAAGAGTTATAGTCTGTACATACAAAGAACAATTAAACCTCTTAGAGAGGTAATTGGGGTGCTTCAGTATGAAGAGAAGGATCACTGAGAAAGTAATCAGGCTGTGAATAACGTCATAGAGAATGGAAAGCTCATAGAGAACTTCTCCAAATAGCGGAAGATTCAACAAGTCAACAAATGTTGAAGAGTGAAAGAAAATATAAGACATTCTTTATGCATGTTATTACACCTTTGTTGTATAATGTTGTATGTGATGGATTTAAAATCCATGGTTTCTAGTTTATAGAAACTTTATTCCGAATTGGATCCAAATGATGCTACTATGTGTAAGTAGTTGGTTGGTCTTTGTGCAGACCTGTTTTATTTTATGATTACTACGGAATACATGTTATATGATTTTTCTATCCAGCTATTGTTTTATCCTGAGATAAGCGATGTAATTTGCAGCTAGTACTATAAAAGCTAAGTGTATTGCGGCTAGTTCTATAGATGAAAGATGTATATAAGAGAATACTACATAAACAAAATGTGTTTTGCAGATAGTACTACATACTTAGGAGTAGTGTAGCTTGGGAAGCTACCTACTAGTGTGAAAGACTTGAGCGTACAGCCATGAGGTGTTAATAGTCAAGCTTTCTGAAAAACCCTATATGTGTGTCATGATAAAAAAACATTGAGATGAATTTTTACTTCATTGAAGTCGTGGTTAAGTAAAGTAAAGTGAATTCTAGTACATAGTTACTGATAAGCAGATTGCAAATTCCTGACAAGCCTTTATCTATGACAAAGTTTTGACACTTTCGAGATAAGCTTGGTATGGAAGGAAATTCCTGGTATGGAAGAGAATGTGTCCCTAGTTGAGAGGGAGTGTTGAAAGTACAACTTTGGGAGTCATTCCCATGATCCTTGTGTTGTATCAAGTCCGGAATCTATGTCGTACTAGTTTCAAATCATATCCATTAAACTTATGTCATATTAAGTTCACTAACTTATGTTGTATTAATTTAAAGAGCTTATGTTGTATTAAGATAGGTCCTTGTCCTATCTGGGAGAGATGCTTGTATTGGGATTTTATGTCGTATTAATATCATGACCTTATGTTGTACAAAGTTCAGAGACTTGTGTTGTATCAAGTATAGACTTGTGTTGTATCAAGTCAAATGATTCTCATAGATGATACCCTATGATATGGTTCTCCTTAACTAGAGATGGTATTGTGTTGTATCAAGACAACATTGACTTATGTTGTGTAAAATCTCATGGATATACTATGTGATGTATGGCTAGTCATGGTCACCAAGTGCTACAAGTCTCTTTTAGGGATTAGCTACACCTAGAGTGATTTACTTTAGCATATGACTATATGAACTAGTAATACATGTGATCATATGATCATATGTATGGTAATCCGTAGGGTAATCCATATGATAATAGGTTCAGAAACAATTCTTATGAGTATGATATGATATAGATGATTAATTAATAAAACACATATGAACCATGCATAGATAATTAATATGAGCAAAGAGATAGAGAGAGAATTCGAATTTCCCACGTATGCCTCCAAGTGATCTCAAATTAATAAGACCTCAGTTGAGCCGTAATTGTGATAAATAAAGTTTATTTAATTAAGGAATCAACTCCTTAATTTATGCGAAGTGGTTGTTGAAGATTATACTGGTGGAGAAGCAATGGTTACATTCATTTATGTTTAGTTACATTCATTTCAGCACAGTTACATGCAGTTCCATTCAATTTCAGAGTCAATTCAATCAGTTAACAACTCAATTAGAGGCAGTTAAACTCAGTGAATTAATGGAGGGCATATATCTTCAGTGTGGGAGATAATTATGAACTTCCAACTTGGTACCAAGTATGTAGGGGTGCATGGTTGAATATGAAACAATGTTCTCAGTGTTAACAAGTTACTGAAGAATGCAAATATTCACTACCTTATTTGTGTGACTAAATTTGATTTGTTATTAAAGTGATATGCACTTGGAAATACCAATACAATGTTCCACTTGATCTCTCCTCTCTTTTGCTCTATGATCAAGCAATATGCTATTGTGTTGTAATCATTCTCTTTCAATTATTTATCATACTCAAAAAAAAATTGTTGTGTTTTTTATCATCTGAATCAGTGGAGGGTTTTCCCAGGCTACATCGTGTATTCTATGGTTTGATTTATTTATGTCTTTGGATTATTGATGAGATGTATATGCACTGTAATGGTGGATTAAAGTTTTAAAGTTCAATTATCTTCGTATTTTTTCAAACACTAACAGTATCAAGACTGTAGACTTGTGTTGTATCAGATTCAACGATTATCATATACATGTACCCTATGAGATGGATCTCCTTAACTGGAGATGGGCTTGTGACTTATATCAAGCAATGATCCTAATGAAGTCATATAGAAAATAGATACTCATTCAGATGGACCTCTATGTCTTGAGGCAAGGCAAACTTTACTTGGTAAATAGGTTATACTATGTGACTGTTATCGTAAATACTCACCTTCTGCAGACAAAAGTTGTTTCCCTATCTTGAAACACTTGAAGATAGAAAAAAGGAGTCACAAAAACTAAAATCACTTCCCCTAAGATCAAATAGATGATTGGAACGGAATCTTTTACCTATCATACATTGTAATATGTTGGCCTTTGGAGTGCTTGATCTCCACAGATTCACCTGCAAGAAATAAACAACAAAGCACGTACAAGATCAAAGTACCAAGTACAAGCTATGATCCTATGTTGATGACAAAGGAGTTCAATTATGAAATAAGTGATTCATACACAATATCATTTATGGGAAATGAACTTTTATTGCATAAATGGAATAGAGAGATAAATTACAACCAAATACTTAGTGTTGAGAAGTCTCTTCTCAAGTAAACCTTACCTCCAAAGATTCAAAATTGTCTACCAAATGCTCACTCTCCTTGGCTAGATTTGGCCAAAGTTTTGATGTTGTAGCATAATATTCCTCCCTTTACCCATGGGGGGTGAGCCAGTACTTATAGCCATGCGAGGATAGGGAAGGTTGAGAATATCATGGGTGAGGTGGAGGGGAGATCCTACAAGGATGGATCTCGAGCCTAGGTGGTCCAAAAGTGTAGGGATAAGGTTGTCATGAAGCCAAGCTTTAAGAAGCCTCTCGAAGCTTCTTTTTTTACCTTTAAAACTCGAGCACCGCTCTTTGTCAACTGAGACATAGAATTACCCAAAGTGCACCACTTATTTTATGAAGGCATGTGGAGGTGGCACCACTAGTTGTTCAAGGAAAAAAGGTGTTACGCATAGGGGTAATGCACATTGACGACAAGGAAAGTGCGGTGGTGGAAAAAGGCATGAAATCAATGATCCTCACCCACTTTAAACTCCACAAATTGGGGATTCAAGGAAAATACTAGTATTTGATTCTCATTATATGATGA
The DNA here is from genome assembly GCA_001517045.1 of Pseudotsuga menziesii. NCBI lineage: Eukaryota > Viridiplantae > Streptophyta > Pinopsida > Pinales > Pinaceae > Pseudotsuga > Pseudotsuga menziesii. The sequence continues at coordinate 48,340 of LPNX010496081.1, read as the reverse complement.
TGACAAGAAATGTGTGTAACAAAATCCCCCCCCAAAGCATGAGACTAGAGAGATAGCATAGTTAAAGGCTTTGCAAGAACAAGTTATCACTTTGAGGCAAGAGTTCATTGATCGGAGATCTCCAGCAACCTAGCTTATTCTGCAATACATCAACACTTTGATTCGTGTCCAAATGAATTTCATCGTGGCTGCTGACCAATACAACACATATCCATGTGAAGTACAAACAATCATGGCTACTAGAATACAGCATAGATCCATGCGAAGAAGTCTCAAACTTTGACATAGCTACCAAACATACAATGTAGATCTATGTCATAGAGATGCAAATTTGAGCATAGCCACAACCATACAAATGTGGATCCATGCTAGGACTCATACAAATACTCCATCGCAACCTGGGGAAAGCAATGAGCGCTTAAAAAATACCCAGGGTCTTCATATCGTCTTCAACAAAGTACGATTATATCCATGTGATTACAATGTATCGATGCTAAACATGGTAGAAACCACTTGATTACCAATCAATGATGAAAATTGTTAACAAGTGCGAGGGAGATCACCATTGATGTCGATGATTCCCAAGGTACTCAAGTACATTCCTTTGAATGTGAATAGATGATTTGATGTCGAACATTCAGTCGAATCTTTCGATCAAAGGTCAATGATGTAAACCTATTATTGAAAGGGAGAGAATATGTCATTGATGCATACAGATCCCAAGGTACTTCTTTGTTTCTAAGACTAATTCTTGGATGATGAGTTGAATTCAACAAGAATAGTCTCATCGAAGGAGGGCCATGATGAATCCCACATCAATGGCACAAAAATTGGAACAAAGTTTTTGAATTTAAGTATGATGTAACCATAGGATTGAATCAAAGGTAACTGACACAAAGGTAGTTTTATTACTAGATATGAAAATTCTCATTACAATTTCCCTTTTGAACATATAGCGGCACAACCGAAGGCTTGGCAGCATTAACTTGACGAGGAAGATACCAGGACACGATGCAATGATTGACGATGCATTCTTGAAAGACTCAAAGGAGTGACATGACTCATGAAAGTGGATCGACTTGAAAGCAAGTTGAATACCCAATTAAATAAAAGAAATATAGACAAGTTCCATGTTCAAAGGTGACTACAAACTCCCATTAATGCAAATGAAAATATGGTTCCCTTCCCTTACTTTCTCCATCATGATTGATGAGTTCATCTTTTTTGTTTTTACAAGTTTAAAGAGGGTAACAAACACATGTTGTAGCTTATCATGTGATAAGTCCATTCTCACATGTTTTCTGAACCTGAGAAAGGAGGGGTTCGTTCCCAAAATAGGGTCTCTCAGTGTTTAATTTAACGATTCCATTGAAAGTAAACTCGGTATCGTTCACGTCTAGAGAGTCTAAACGAAACGTGAGACTCTAGAGTGTCCTTTTTTATGTGATTTAGTATCTAAGCCCCAAAAAAGTATAAAATAATACCTTAGAGAACTCTTCTAATCAATGACTAGAGTATTCTTTTTTTTGTAATTTAGTCGATCCAAACCGAAAAAAGGGGTAAAGTACCATTGGAAAGACGACTCTTCAACTCCTCTTATGAGCGTGAAGAAGACAAGTTCACTCAGTGATCTTTTCATATTTTAGGAGTCCAAAAATAGCTGAAAAAAGACTCCATTAGGCTTTCTTTTCATGAAAAGGAGTTTAACAAGCCTAGAAAAAAAGGAAAATTTTACTCAAAAATCCAGTGCTATGATTTACAAGCATGACCAAATTTTCGAAAACATCGCTCATAAGCTTTTTCCATTATGTGTGAGGACCAAAAAGTCAAAAATAAACTCATTCATATCCAAAAAAAAATGATTTCCCGTCCTCTGCAAACCTCAAAATGGCCATTAAACTCTTAAAAAATAAAAAACTATGCTTCAATTGACTATTTAGGGGGGGAGTTTAATGAAATAATTAAAATAATGAAAATAAAACCCTAAAAAAAGTAAATAAAACATAGTAAATAGTAAAAAATACCTACCATTTGTATTTTTACCACTTGGGGAACATTTTGAGTCATTTTGGGTGCAGATTTCAAACAAGGATTGCAGAGTCATCAGTCAACCATTTCTAGAATCGTCAGAGTCAGGTAAATCCTAAGCTCATTCCTAATCTTTTCATGGTTTCATTTTCTCATTTCTAGCATGTTTTAGCATTTTTTTATGTATGTTAACGAGGCCTAATTTTCTCATGCATGTGTGGGATTGGCATGACCTAGGGGTTCATCTCCCATAAACAAGCGAGTAGGGGGATGCTTTGTGCGTCATAGAGACGATGAGATGAAAGAGTTGGAGGAGAACCTCAACCAGCTCACTTTGGATATCCCTGACACATCAATGGATGACCTCCCTAGGAGGTATCAGAGGCATATCACGAGAGTATCGAGTCGTTTTGGACGCTTGCTACGCTGAGTGGCAAGAGCCATCATGTGCTACCATGAGCACCACTAGGGTTCCACATGATGTATACACTGAAAACTACCTAGCTTCAATATTTTTGTCATTTTGTATTCCTAAATGCTAGCGTGATTTAGTCAGTGTCTCGAGACCATATTTTTTGTAAACACTTTATATATATATACACAGACTTATCTATTGGAGGTATACCTATCTTTAATAATGAAATGTTATTTACATGAGTTTTACGTATTTTTACTGCTTATATACAATGGACCATGTTATTTTACTTATCAATTTCATGAATGAGCAATATACCAATCTAACATATAATTGGAAAGTGAATCTGCAATTGTGTTACAAGATCTCGAAATATATTGATAAGTAATAGATGCAAATGACCTTTCTAACAAATGTACCCTTCAAAACAATCAAAGAAGCACCAGTTTTCAAATGGAATAAATGTGGTTTAAATGAGAAACCACTAGCTAGGAGTCCATAAAAACTACCAAATGATCAATATCACGAGATCCATCTTCGGTTAACAAACCTATCACTACGTGATACTCGGCGATATTATTGGTGGAAGGAAGTATACAAACTGCTCTAGAACTAACTAGTTCATGATCTTTGGAATACAACACCCAGGCATTGAAGCAAGATTCAGGGTGTGACGGAAAACACACCCTACAAAGCATAGTCTTAAAGACCGTATTAATGGCTTCAACCTGGCCATTAGCTTGTGGATAGTAAGGGGCTGATTTTTCATCACGAAAACCCAACTCGGAACTCAGCTCGTCCATCATCTAATTACAGAAATGAGATATATGATCAGTTACTCTATCCTATGGAACTTCATGTGGAATTTGAACCCAGGTGTTAGAACAATTACACTCACAAAAATTGCCAATGACACACAAAGGAGACTAAATATGGAGCAGAACACTAATCTATATTGAATAAGTGTACAATAGCCAACCTTGTGAAGTCATAGGCTACCACAATAAATAATTACATGAGATATTCGAATGCATTAGGATGCCATTCGAATTAGTCAAAAGCAGGCTTACTAAATCTAGTCAAATCCCCCATAGGTGCATAAAGCAGTTTCCAAATCTGCCTAGGAGCTCACGAATTGGAAAAATCAATTAGGCAAGATAATAGGTGATGGAAGGACAAATCAGACATGCTTTTATTAGGAGAAAATAGAGGAGGAGGAGGAGGGCAAAAAACAAGTCAACTTCACCTAGTCATACTTTCCCAGTTGCCTTAAAACTCAATAAAAGCAGCAATAAAGCAGAAAAAGAAGATATGTGCTAGGGAGGTTCAGGAATAAAGCAGAATTGATTCCAAGAGGTTTCCCAAGTGCTCCATGACTTAGTTTTATCAATTTTTGACCATCTAGGACATGTGGAGGACAACTTGCATAGAGTAGAATATGGAAACTAGGCAAATAAGACAAAAATGGATTAATTAATGTCTAAGGTAGATAACTATGGGTTGATTATACTAAAACACCCC
>LPNX010496081.1:13132-44305 GCA_001517045.1 Pseudotsuga menziesii | reverse complement strand
CTACTTGTTCTGAAGATGAACAGAAGAGTAGATGAATGGTGCCATCATGCACAAGCTGTCTGATGTAGTGCATATGGATCTCAATGTGTTTGGTTCTCTATCTCTGAACTGGATCATTGCAGATTTGAATGGTACTTTGATTATCACAATAGATAGTAGTTGAGTATTCTAATTCGAAGCCACACTCACCAAGTAACCCCTGCAACCATAAACATTGAGTTGCTGCATTTACAACTCCTATGTACTCTGCTTCTGTAGATGAGAGTGCAATGGCACTCTGTTTCTTGATTGACCAGCTGATTGGTCCTTCAACAAGCATGAACACATATCCTGATGTTGACTTTCAATCTGTGTTTTCACATGCTTAATCATTGTCAGTAAACCCAATCAAATCAAGATCAGATTTAGCTTTGTAGAAGATCCCATGAGTCCTTGTTCCCTAAACAAAGTTAAGGATCCTTTTGGCTACTCTCCAATGGATCTCATGAGGCTGGTCCATGTATCTTGAAGCCACACTTACTGCATAAGAAATATCAGGTCGAATATGTGTAAGGTACAGCAAACACCAAATCAGTTGCCTATACAGTGTATTATTTACCATAGGAGAAGAACCTGCTTCTTCAAGCTTAACTCCTGAAAGCAAGGGAGTCTTGCTTGGCTTGAAATCATTCATGTTGAACTTGTTCAGCAAATCCAAAGCATACTTGGACTGATGTAATTTTATTCCATGTTTGGTTTAAGCAATCTCGAGACCCAAGAATTGGCTCAATAACCCCAAATCAGTCATAGAAAATGCATGGTTCATTCCATCCTTCAAGGAGGCAATTTCATCCTTTGAGCTTCCTGTAATGAGAAGGTCATCCACATACAAGACAATAATCATCAAATAACCATGAATCAGCTTCAAATAAACATTAGGATCAGACTTGCATCGAACAAAACTCAATGATAGCAGAAAGCCATCAATCTTGGCATACCAATCCCTGGGGGCTTGCTTAAGCCCATACAATGTTTTCTATAGCCTACACACAAGAGATGGAGTAGTAACAAAGCCTTGATGCTGCTGCATGTAAATCTCTTCAGTAATATCTCCATTCAGGAAAGCACACTTCGCATCCATCTGATGTACCTCCCACTGCTTCGAAGCTGCAATGGCTAAGGCTAACCTGATGGAGTCCATCTTTGCCATTGATGCAAAGGTCTCATTGTATTCTATACCATGTACCTGTGAGTATCCCTTGGCTACCAATATTGCCTTATATTTCAAAGGTGAACCATCAGCAGCAAACTTAGTTTTGAAAACCCACTTACATTGAACTAGCTTCCTCCCTGGGGGAAGATCAACCAGCTCCCAAGTGTTGTTCTTCTGGAGTGAGCTGAATTCTTATTTCATGGTTGTTTTCCATCTTGGATCATGTGATGCATATTCACATGTATGTGGGTCTGATTCAACCATCAGATATCATTTCTCTGCAAACAAAGGGTCTTTCATACACAAGTCACTCTCAAACCGAGATCTAGTCCTCCTAGAATCACTAGGATTTTCAGCTAGTTCCCCAGGTGCATGAATGGTCTTTGCTGCCCATTTTGGTCTTGTAGGACTCTTAGGATATAGAATTAAATCATCATTATCAGACATATCAGAATCAGCAAACTCATTTATCTCTTCACTTACATTCAGTGATTCTGGTGGTGAAGAAGACTCTCCAACTTCAACTGTTGCTAAAGGCGCTTCTTGGAACTGAACACTCCTTTCAATGAAGGATTTGTTTGTGCTCAAATTGATAAAATTGTACCCTTTTGAATATTCAGAGTACCCAACAAATAGACACTCTTGGCTTTGGGGCTGCAAAGCCTTCCTCTTTTCCTGTTGGAATTCTACCCCAAGCCCTTGAGCCAAAAATCCTGAAATGGGTCACATCTGGCTTGTGCCCACTCCATGCTTCAAAAGGAGTCATACCATCAAGCTGTTTATGAGGCACCCTATTCTGGAAATAGGCTGCACAGTTTATAGCTTCAGCCCAAACCTTTGGTGGCAAAGTCTTAGCCTCCATCATCCAGGTTGCCTTCTCTTTCAGTGATATGTTCTTCCTCTCAGCAACACCATTTTGCTGTGGTGTGTAAGGGATTGAATGCTGCATCTGAATAATTGCATGTGCACAATATTGAATGAAATAAAACTTGACATACTCACCACCATTGTCAGATCTGAGGGCCTTGAGTTTCCTCCCAGACTGGGTTTCAACCAAAGCCTTAAAGACTTTGAAGAGGCCAAAAACTTCAGACTTATGCTTCAGGAAGTAAACACAGCAATACCTGGAAAAGTCATCTATGAATGTCAATGCATATTTGGCCTGACTCATTGACATATGAGGAAATGGGCCAGCAACATCACTGTGGATCAACTCAAGAGGTGCATAGGTTCTCTCATGACTAGCTTTCTCAAATTTATGCTCTGGGTGTTTTCCTAAGATGCAACCTTGACAGACTCCTTTGGAAAAATTAATCTTTTGTAACCCTATGACCATTTCTTTTTCACTAAGATCAAAAATATACTTATAGTTAATATGGCTAAATATTTCATGCCAAAGCTTGCTTGCCTCGTTAGCATGAATCAGAAGAGCAGAGAGATTTGAGTAGGGTAGGAAATGTGAGAACATGTATACCTTCGAAGTGTGATTCGCAACTCCTTTTGCAATGACTTTACCACTTGAGATCTCTATGATATCAACTTCGTCAAGGGAGAATATGACCTTCTTTGGAGACCCTGTGTGGGTCATCTGATACACTGAAAAGAGGTTAGAGGCTAGACCTAGAACATACAATACATTGTTGAACTTACCATGGTCAAGCTCAATCCTCCCTTTGCCCAAACTTTCAGTGAGAGAGTCATCTCCCAGTACTATTGGTGGACCTTTCAACATGTCAAGTGAGCTGAACGCCTCCTTGGTCGAAACCATATGTCTTGAAGCTCCAGAATCAATGATGAAACTAGGTGAGCTTGATGTGCCAGCAACCAATGCATGAACTCTCTCTCTGTCTTCTGAATTTGATCCTCCTTCCCTCTTCTTTGAGCTATCAGGAAGGGATACGCCATTCTTATCTAGGAGTTGGGTCAACATGTCAATTTGTTTCTTCATGCAGGAGCTTTCAGGATGATTTCCCTTACTACAGTATGCGCACTTGCTCATTTCTCCTTTGTTCTTCTTCTTCTGGGGGTTCTTCTTGGAAAATTGGGGCTCCTCTGGAGACTTGTTCTTGTCTCTCTTTTGCTCAAGTGGCTTCTTAGCTTTCTTCTTTTTCCTTTTGAATCCACCCTCAAATCTCCAGCAACCAGAGCTTGGTCTTTGGAAGGTTTGATGATGCCCATCATCACCAGTTTATCTTGTTCTTGTGTGAGAGATTCCATGAACTCTACAAGTTTAGGAATATTCCAGGATCGGGATGTCAACTTGGTTTCATGGAAGGTCAAAACAAACAATGAATAGTCAGGACCAAGCTTTGAGAGTATGGCCAAAACCAGTTGCTCCTCCTTTTCAATTCCACACTGTTTTAGCTGCAAAACAAGGGCTTTAAACTTGGAAAATTAGAGTTGCAGGGATTCGAAGCTGCTGGGACTCAAGGAGATAAATTCATTCTCGATTTGATGTCCTCTCATCTCATCTGTTTTACCAAAAATATCAACAAGCTTCTCCCATACTTCATTTGGTGATGTCAATCCATCAAGATGGAAAAGGAGGTCTCTGGATATGCTCAGACATAGGAGACCATAGGCCTCATCCCTCCTATTGTGGCATTTAATTTTCTCTACAGCTACATTGGGCTCTGCTTCTGTTTCCATAGTCACTCTATAGAGGCGTTTCACTCTCAACAGTATCTCCATCTCTACTTTCTATTCAAAGAAATTAAATGGAGTCAAGATGATCTTCTGAGATTGATCCATAGCTCAGAAATTTTCCCTTCAGTCGGCAGAATGCTCCTAGTCAACGATGTCGAACCTGAAATAACAATATGGAAGGAGAGAAATCAATCTACAAAGGCTCTGATTCCATGTGGAAATTGAACCCAGGTGTTAGAACAATTACACTCACAAAAATTGCCAATTACACACAAAGGAGACTGAATATGGAGCAAAACACTAATCTGTATTGAATAAGTGTACAATAAACAACCTTGTGAATTCATAGGCTTCCACAATAAATAATTACATGAGATATTTGAATGCATTGGGATGCCATTCAAATTATTCAAAAGCAGGCTTACTAAATCTAGTCAAATCCCCCATAGGTGCATAAAGCAGTTTCCAAATCTGCTTAGGAGCTCACAAATTGGAAAAATCAATTAGGAAAGCTAATAGGTGATGGAAGGACAACTCATACATGATTTTATTAGGAAAAAAGAGAGGAGGACGATGGGGGCAAAAAACAAGCCAACTTCACCTAGTCATACTTTCCCAATTGCCTTAAAACTCAGTAAAAGCAGCAATAAAGCAGAAAAAGCAGATATTCGCTAGGGAGGTTCAAGAATAAAGTAGAATTGATTCCAAGAGGTTTCCCAAGCGCTCCATGACTCATTTTTAGCACGTTTGACCATCTAGGACATGTGGAGGACAACTTGCATAGAGTGGAATATGGAAACTAGGCAAATAAGACAAAAATGGATTAATTAATGTCTAAGGTAGCTAACTATGGGTTGATTATTCTAACACTCCAAACCTAGTGATGACATGATTAAATAGCAAGAGGGAGGAAGTCTTACCATCATATGCATATGTAGGAATTTCCTCAGCCCATTTCATGAAATAGTCCACAGGTACAATAATGTAATCATGCCCCATGGTTTAGGTAGGCTTACAATGCATAAAATAAATTTACCATTTGGAAAAAGGGCCAACGGAAATGACAGGTTGTAGCAAGCAGGGTGGGTGCACTTTTTAGAATAGAAAAGTTGACAGTGTGGGCATTTTTTAACCGCTTCATGAAAATCCTTCAAGATTGAAGGCCAAAAGTACGTAGCGCAAAGAATTTTCTGATTTGTAGCCATCATTGAAAGATGGCCTCCACATGCTCCATAGTGGCAGTAATTCATGACTTCTTCAGCCTTGTCATGAGTAAGACATCGTCGAATGATTGAATCAATACCACGCCGGTATAGAGTATCATTTAGAATGAGATAGTACTTAGAGTGGTGTCGAATGCGTCAGCGATCATCGCAGGATAGATTGGGCTGAAATATTTGGGTCTGGAGATATATAATCAAATATCCATACCATGAATCATTCGTGCTTATTAGGAACAAGAATTCATCTAAAAATGAATCATTGGGCTCATTTTCCATGAGAGCAAAGGGAAGGTCACACATCTACTCCGTGAAGACCAGGGAATTCTTGGAAGTGGTCTTGGAGAATTCGATATCGAATTCTTGTAGGATAAATATCCAACGAGAATATTTCCCCCCTAGCACTTGATCGATAAGAATATAGTTCATAGGGTTTTGAACTACAAGCATGACAGTGGCGCAAAGTAGGATGTAATGACAGAAATGTTGCACAACAATGATCGTAGCCAAAGTTAGCTTCTCTACATGTGAATATCGAGTTTTGGAGTCAAGAAGACTCTTACTAAGATAATAGATCACATGCTCTTAGTCGTTCGAATCTTCCTGCACTAGGACCATACCAATGGTAGTAGTGGAGGCGGCAATGTACAGCATAAAATATTTCGAATAATTCGGGGGGTGCAACACAGGTGAGTGCGTTATAGCATGTTTTAAATTATCAAAAGCTCTTTGAGCCTGATCATCCTAAAGAAATGTACTGTTCTTTTTCAAGAGACACATGTAACCATGCATTTTCTCTGCAAAATTGAATACAAAACAATGAATAAATTTTGCCTTTCCTTGCAAACTTTGGATTTCAGTAATGTCTGTCGGAGGTGATAAGGCCACGATAGTAGGATCAATCTGAATCCCATCCTTAGAAACAACGAAACCAAGTAAACAAATAGGCTCAACACAAAATACACACTTGTGTGGATTCATCTTAATATGGTAATGAAGGCATCGAAGGAAGATGTGTCTAAGATTCCCCGAATGATTTTCCTATCGCAATGAATGAGGAGGTAGGTAATCCATATACGGCTCCACTATGTGCTTTATATCATGAAAATCATAAGACATGGCTCGTTGGAAAGTAGATCCAGCGTTCTTCAATCAAAAAGGTATTTTACGATAAGCGAAGCTTCCCCATGAGAAAATGAATGTCGTTTTATAATGGTCGACGGGAAATATCTTGATCTGATTATAGGCAGAAAATCCATCCATATAAGAAAAAAAAAGACACTTCCAGCACAGTTGTCAATGATTTGATCGATGTGAGGGATTAGAAAGTTGTCCTTGGGACATGCTTTTTTCAAATTCCTAAAATCCATACAAACCCTAATAGTGTCATGTTTCTTGGCGATGGGAACAATATTAGATACCCACTCGGTTAAAGTAACAGGGTAGATAAAACCAACTTTCAAAATCTTTTCAACCTCGGCTTTAATGGTTGCAGCTTTCCTTGGGTGGACTTGGCAAAGTTTTTGCCTAACAGGTTTCATTGTTGGGTATGTCTTGATCTCATGTATGACAATAGATGGATCAATCCCAGGAATTTCTTCATAAGTCCAAAAAAAAACATCGCAGAATTCCTTAGAAAGAGCTCGGTATTCCTCAATTTCCATTGTCGAACAATTTTGGCCTATGTGAACATGCTCGACAACACTTGGATTCACTGATATGTCGACAAGAATCGTTTTGGTGATGTTACATAAATTCCATTCAGAATCAACACCTTGTAATAAAACAAGTGTTTGTGGATACTCGACCATATCGAAACTTATCAAAGAAACAAAATCTGAATCTATTGAATCGACATTAGGAAGAAACGAGGATCGATGGTAAGAATCTTCCCATGAGGATTCATCTAGACTCATAACCTCCATAATAAAATCGTCTGATGGAAAAGTATGTGAGAGATAATCTAAAGTCATGATAGGGGAATCTATCCAATAGGGAAGATGGTAAGGATCTGATGCTACCAAATTATGATCATCTATCTAAGCATCAGAAACATATTGAATGGAATCATACAGGGCTTCATGCGGACTCAAAGACAGCATTACAGCAATCTCTTTCCCTTTCGACATGCCCCCAGTCGTGGATGATATCATGTTTATCGTGGCAGTTTATGGATTAGAAGAGGAAGCATTGGATCGAAAAACTCCCATGAGGGAAGAGTCTTTCAAAATTCCAACCCTATAGAGTATAGGGAGGAGGTGATTGCCCTAACATCGAAACATTATTGGTCGTGGAAGCAGAATATCAGGTGAACAGTAATCGATTTGGTCTATGGTAACATCTTTTGCTTGATGCGGGAATTGGAGTGTACGGAATACTGACAATGCAACGGTCGTCATAGCATAGAACCAATTCCTTCCTAATAAAAAATTGCAATCTAAAAGAGCATCGACCACTTCTACCTAAATATAAATGGTTTTTCCCCCTAGCTCGATGGATAATGTCAGTAGGATAACATGAGGTTGAAAACCTCATCTATCGAAATATTTTAAGGTGGTTGGTGACTTATTCAGCTCAGGGGAGCCAATGGTATTCCATCAAAACATAGATAAGATCGAGGTGGAAGCTTCTTCGTCCAGCACGATCCGATGAAATTTCCTACCCACCACTCTCGTCGCAATCTGAAAAGTACGTTGATTGGATAACTTTGATTTATAATTCTCCACAATAAAGGTGATCATGGTGGAATTCTCAGGATTGAAATCCCTTAGGGCTGACAACAAATTTTCTCGTTGTGTAGGACAACTTTGGAGTACTTATAACGTGGACATATCACAAGATGATTGGGATAAATATTCAACAATATTGTAATGTTGGGCAGCCCGAGCATTAGGATTGAAAACATTTTTACAGATTTTACTCTTAGGAGGATGCAAGATTGTGTCAAAATTAGGTTTCTCAATAGTAAAAGGACCATTAAAAGGAAGTGTTAACGGGAGTAGTTTTCTTGGGAGAAGAACCCTCGTCTTTCTTCTCAGGTGTTTTATCATATGTATGACTTCTAGTAGCCAACACAATGGTCTCAACGGACATCATTCGAATGTCTTCATTAGAGGAGGAAGGAACATGCAAATATGTATGGTTGATCAATTGTTGCTGGGACAGAAAGGGGTCGGTTAACATGGATGGTGTGGGGTTATTTTTCAAAACCTTATTGATGTCTTCATGACGAGGACACTCCTTCGTGAAATGATCACATCCACACAGCAAACAAGGATACTTAGCCTTTCGTTTAGATTTGGTATCATTCTCTGAAGTTGTTGTTTTCGTATTCTCATGTTGGTTTCCAGGTTTCTTATTTTTACCTTTTCCTTTATTTTTATTGCTGGGTGTTTGCGAGGACTTAATGGAATTCACCTTAGCGGAAACCATAGGACTAGAAGAAGTGGTAGTTGAAGCACTCTGTGGTTTACCAGGATTGGTTGTGCATGAAGGTTGGATTGTACCAAAAACACCATCTACAGGAGTCTTTATGGGTTGTTTGGAGGGATCGGTGCTTGGAAGAGGAGCATGAGGAAATAAATCATACAAAGTTCTGGATTGAGAATTGACTAATTCCAGATATTGAGCTCAACTAATAGCCTTCTCTTCTGTGACAACACCACCCATAGCCACATCCTAGGAAATAGGGGACGACAAGGACTCGGTGAACCAGTCAGCCAAAAGTTGATCTGGAATGGGAGCTTTGATTAACCTTCAACACCTCCTCCACTCATGAATGTGATATGATATGTGAGTAAAAGAATTTTTTCAAAGAGAAGTTAAAAGGTCCATACCAGTTTCATACCTGATAGGTAACTGGAAATGAGTAAGAAACGTTGTTTCCAAGGAATTAAAATCCACAAAAGAGTGTTTTGGAAGTTCATTATACTACTTTGTGGTTGTGTCGGTCAATTTCCTTTGGAAGAGCCTCAATCGGATAGAATCATCCATTAGGGAGTTAGATGAATACCACAAATAGAAGGTCATCACATGGTTTTTGGAGGCTTCTACTTGTTTCACATCAAACTTTGGAATGTTTGATGGTAGCTTGACCGGGATGGTAGGCCAAAAAGGGTCATGTTGAATGGGTTCATTTAATAACTTGGACAAGTCAGGCAGATCCAAGGTATCCAAAAATGGAAGTTGTCGGTTGGGTTGCGGGTAATTGTAACATTGATAAGGTAAAGCAACCCCAGTACGACCAAAGGTCGGTTGCGGTTGGTCGTAAAACCCAGCAAACAGTTGATAGTTGGGAGCATTTTGACCCATAAATGTTGGTTGTGCATGGTTAGGTTCAGCTTGAGGTTCGTAAGTAGGTTGAACCTAGTGATTGGTAACTCCTCAAGGATAAGGAACATATAATGGATTATTGTATTGTGTCCCACTAAGGTATTGATTACCAATCTTAGGCTATTGAGGATGGACCCAAGATGATGTAGGAGGTTGCAAAGAAGGACCAATAGGACCAAAACCATCATCACCACTAGGTCCAACAGCTAGAGAGGGAGGCTGTAGAATATTATGTAAGGCAGGTACATAAGATCCTCTAGTTGTTTGGGATGTAGAAGGTAAAAAATGACTCCCAACATTTGGCAAAGCTATGGGAGGTATAGAAGCTCCTCCAAGAATTTGATAATGGATTTTGAACTAGCTGTGGCACTCTTGCAGGAGTGGCAAGTCTAGCCACCATTGGTGCAAATGGGGCATTTGCTGGAACAACACGATAAGGGATCTTCAGTGACCTACCCAAGATATCACTAGGTAAAAGTTAGGGTAAAGGCCTTCTATAATTTAGGGTTAAATCCATACCTAACACATTTACAGTGGTAGTAATACCAAACTGAGAGATAGCTTGACCAAGGGCGGTTTCCCAAAATGGAGCATTGGGTCCAAATATAGGAGCTACTCTGTCATCAAGTTGAAATCGATTAAGCCCAGCTCCAGAAGGATTTGGGATGACAAAAGATGTTTTTAGAGAGGAGGGTTGCTCCACTAATGGTGGGACTGATAGGTTCATTATGGGAGCATTGGCATGAGGAGAAAACTCATCTCCTTCTTCCTCAACTGGAACTCCTTCCAAGTCAAGCATAGAAGCACTACATGCCTCAGAATTGTTCTCCGTGTCTCTTTTCATGGGAGGTTGAGTTGGAGGATTCAGAGGATTTTCCAGTGACAACCCTTGTAACCGATGGGACCTCCTCCATGGGAAATCGACTTGTTTGTAAAAATCAAATTGATCCCAAAAGTAAAATCTCTATCTAATCAGGAAAATCAAATGTTGCTCGAGTTAAAGAAACAAACAGAAGTTATGATAGGAATGGTAAATAGGTCAGGATCCTCACAGGATTGCAAAACCACCACAGCTTGCTATATATTGTAGGGTCCAACAGTGAAACGCGACAATGAGGATTGGAACCATATCCTTTCCTGAACACCCGACTACTTGGATGGTACATGTGTAGTAATCTCCCCGAGTGTTGTTCTCGGTGTATTGTGCTAATAGTACAGTCAAAGGGCTACGCTCAGATGGTCTCAGGGTCCCTAAATTATTTCCCTATATACGGAAGATAAGTGGGAGCTCCACTATGTAGTAGTGTTGTCTAATGCATGACCGTCCGAAATGGCCCTTCCAATATACCACTGAGTACATGAAGTACATTTCTATATACCTCAAGGGTACGTGAAAGTTCGTTCTATATACTAGTAGTAAATGGAATAATCACATGATCCCCGGGATGCAGCGCAGGGAAAAAAGACAACTCCTACATTTAAAGACGTCGGAACACGTCTTTAACCTATCACGCCTTTCTACAAATTTTAACCTAAGAATAGCGCTTGATTTTATATTTTTTGATTAGGTGAATGCATGAGGTGAGTACATAAAATTAAAATCGTGCAAAATGCTTATGCAAAGCTTTTTCTTTCACTTTTAGCAAACTGCCCTACTTAAGGAAGAGATAGAGGTTCGGTTCCTACTTATCCAAAATGAATAAATCCCAAGCAAACAAATATGGAACTATATCTTCAAACCTATTGAAAGCACATCATGAATTCAAAAGAAAAAAAATTGAAAAGGAAAATGACAATATCTATTTTAAAAGAAAGACTATGATGACTACCTAAAACACCATATTTTTCAAACTTCTTCAAAATGAAAATAAGATGCAAACCACGCACTTTTTCTTTTTGTTTGAGAAGAATAATATCTAAGAAGCAAACTGAATATAAACGCCTAAAATTATATAAGACCAATCAGGTCCTCAACATTTCATACCTAATATTAACCTAGTACTTTTTCTCAATTTTTCAAAATAAAAAAATGAAAACAATCTTAAATTGAACTATGAAGAAAAGAAAAAAAACTATACTTTCTTTCAAGTTGACTCAACAACGTTCAGATATCTAAGTCTACGCTTTCTTTTCAAAGTTCTTCTTCAACTAAAGATCAAAAAGACAAGAAGCTCAAAAGCCAATTCAACTAGTTCTTGAAGGTTACCTAATCAAGCCTAATACAATATCCAGATTTCAATTCACATGTGAAAATATCAAATCCAAACCAAAACAACTTCAGAAAACCAAAATACAAATGCCAAGATTTAAAATCACATTGGGATTAAAAACCCTACCTGGCACGGTTGTTTGAAAGCAGAGTACAGATGGTTACTGATCTAGCACCGCCTTTTTCCAACAAAAACAAAGCGGTGGTACCACTCTCTGTCCACTGGATTGGTGCGGTGGAACCGCCTATTGCCTCTAAACATGGTGTGGAGGCTGCTCTTAAAAAATTTCCCAGGTGTGGTGGCACTTGTAGATTTGAAAACAAGATAAAGGGAGAAAAAAGAAGATGTTAATGTTCAATTAATGGCATGAAATAAAAATTATAAGCAAGGAAATAAAGCATATAAGGTAGATTAGGACAGATCTAAGCAATTTCAAATCAAACCTAGCTAAACAACTAGTAGATCCGATCAACCAAGAAATTTAAGTTTGAAGCAAGGCAAGAATCGAGAATAACTAGAAGTTCTAATCAACTGTTCCTAGTGGAGTCACCAGATTTGTTATCAAAAATAGTCACCCTCTACGGACAAATGTTGTTTCCCTAGCCTAAAACACTTGAAGCTAGAACAAAGGAGTAACAACAACTAAAAGCAATTCCCATAAGATCAAATAGATGCTTGGAATGGATCTTTTTACTTATCATACACTGTAACATGATGGCCTTTGGACTGCTTGATCTCCATAGATTCACCTGCAAGAAATACACAACAAAGCACGTACAAGATCAAAGTACCAAGTAGAGCCTATGATCCTATGTTGGTGACTAAGAATTTCAACAAATAAATAAGTGATTCATACACAATATCATTCATGGGAAAGGAACCTTTATTGCATAAATGGAATAGAGAGAGAAATTACAACCAAATCCTTAGTGTTGAGAAGTCTCTTCTCAAGTAAACCTTGCCTCCAAATCTTCAAACTTATCTACCAAATGCTCACTCTCTTTGGCTATATTTGGCCATAGTTTTGATGTTGTAGCATAATCTTCCTATCTTTACCCATGAGGGGTGAGCCAGTACTTATATCCATGGGAGGATAGGGAAGGTTGAGAATCTCATGGGTGAGGTCACTAAAACCCTGCAAATAATAAATAAGTAGTGGTCAATGAGGTTAGTATAATTTACTAGCATATACCGACACTAAAGTATATAGTTTTGTATCTTTATCGCCGTATACACAGTATTTTTGTTTATAAAATTGTTTACACGCAGTTACACATGCACATCCTGCTACATACATATATATTTTCTTTGTAACCTTGGTATTTTAAACATTTGGTTGTGTACATATTTCTAAGAATGTACTAAACATCCAAACAATTTTCCCTGTCATGAGTACTTTCATTAGCAATTGATACATTACTACTTGTGATATTTCATATGCTTGTTTTGGATTCTTAAGGTTGTGGAGAAGTACTTGTATTTATTATAATATTTGCTTATTTATCTAGTTATATTATTGGCTTACCTTGGATGAATACATTGTTGCTATAATACTTGTACTATCCATATTTATGCTTTTCTATTGACTCCATTAGGAAATGGTCACTAACCCTATTTGTTTATGAGATACATTCATATGTCCAAGTGTCTTTTGTAGGGTTATATAGGGATCTCCCCTAGGAGGTTTTGACTTCCAAATTAGTTAGGGAAAAGAGACTAAAGTGACAGTGGTCAGTCTCTCTTCATATGCTTACCAGTGGATAACATTTTGGCAACATTGTTGGGGACCTCAAATTTGTTGAGGTGGCTTATCCGAGAAAGAACGACATTATATGTAAGTTTGCAGGCACATCCTTGTGTTTAAAACTTGTATCTTTCACATTGGTTGACTTGACAAGTTTATCTAGCGACTCCACCGAGAGCTCAGGTATCTTCATTGTTCCTTACCTTAGTAAGGCTTGCTTAGACTAACATTGCACATATTTCTTGGCGACTCCATTGGTAAATAATCCTAAAATATATCCAACAAGGACAAATTTCAAAGGTGCACTCCTCCCTAACCTGAGCCATATATTTTTAAGAAGAAAAGATTGAATTCAGGAGAGATTGGTAGGTGGTCAACTAGCTTTCAATACTCTAGTTGATATACATAATCTTTTTTTTTTATTCCAGTAATAAAGCAAGCAATGCTTCCTTCTCTGCATTTGATTTCACAAATATTGTTGGATACCCTAACCAAATGTTGAAATTTAAAGACAATAGAGAATTTCCTGTGTTTTATGGTTCATATGCAATTTTTGTTGCTCAACATTGGGATGGCATGAAAATGTGCTTTATGCTCACTGATACTTCTCGTCTACATGTTAAATTCAAAGCTTTTGCTTCTTGTCTAAGTGATGATGCAGCTAAGTGGTTCAATTCTTTATCTACTAGTTGCATAGCAACTTATGTTGATTTAAAGAAAAAATTCTTTGATAGGTGGTAAGAAAAGAAGGACACGATACTTTTAAATAATGCATTAATGACTATGAAAAGAAGTGAAAATGAAACAATTGTTGAATTTTATCGTAGGTTTGACAAGATTGTTAAATAATTTCCCTCAAATTTCAAGCCCCCAAATGCGATGGTTCTGAAATTTTATTTTCAATATTTCTCAAGTGATTTCATGTTGCACCTAAGCCTAGATAGACTAGTTGATATTCCATCCACTAAGAAGAAGATAAGGGGTCTCGATGATAGTTGGAAAGCAGGAAGGAGGTTGGATATGTTTGGATATTCAAGGACAAAACCAGAATCAAAGCATAAAGATAAAGCCTCCCTTTCCAGCGAAGGTCCAAATCCGATGAACATCCTGATTGAAGAAACATGGCAATTAAGAGTTGATATGAGTCAACAAAATACAAGCATGCAAATCAGAATTGTCCAGTTGGAAAGGGGCCAGCAACCAATTCAACCCATATTTCCTCCAAAGAACTTCAACAAAGCTCCTACACAATAGATACCTCGCTCCTCCTTGGAACCAACCAATGTTGTAAGTGAATTTATATATTATTACAGGGTGTGTCATAGTTTCGACAAAAAAATCACCTGTGCCCTATATTTGAAATACGCCAAAAACAACACTCCATTCGAGGAAGATGACATAGAGGTATGCAATGTATTTGAAAAGAAGAAGTTCAGTTTATCTAATGAAGATATGCAGGAATTCAAAAGAAATTCAATTGATGCGGAAAAGGTAAACAAGATCCTTGGGGAAATGCCTAATTGAGAGCTAATCAGAAAATGGTATGAAAATAGGACCCCTGGTAATGTTTACCAAATACAAAGGAGGCTCTAGTCGAAAAATATAGAAAGGGAAAAGGCTCATTTTCCACCCTCGATAAGTTCAGGTAAGTCTTTGATTGATTTGGCTACTGATGAACCCATGAATATTGATGTTACATGTAATCTAGGTTCTATGAAAGTTCCAGTGCTCTTGACACAATTGGTTAAGATTCCCTCGGTAAGAAAGCAGGTTATTAAATTACTATATCTTCAAGAAGGGACACAAGAGAAACAATCGGGAATCAATCAAGCTGAAGAAATATAGAATGCACCAATTATATTGTCAAACATGCTACCAACTGAGAATAAGAATCCTACACACAAACCTTTATTTATTTCTTTATGCATTGGTGATTGGATTTTTCATAATTGCATGTTTGATTCGAGGGCATCTACTAATGTTATTCCTTTAGTTGTGATGAAGAGATTAGGGTTGCAGGTGTTAAGACCGTACAGGAATTTTTGCACTATGGATTCCATAGAAGTAAAGGGTTGTGGTGTGGTAGTTGATGTCCCAGTGTGACCAGTTGTCCATCCTAGCATAAGCATGAAAATGGATATTGTGGTAATTGATCTTCTAGAATATTGAGGCATGCTCTTATCAAGAAAATTTGGAGTAGACCTAGGAGGATGCCTATAGATGGATCTATCTTATGCTACTATTCCTACTCCAGAATTCAGTTACATCACTCTATAGAGGGAAACAGTGAGGAAACATCATGTAGAAGATCCTATAGAGCCTGAGAACCAATATATTTACCAACATGACATTGGCTCTTATTTAATACTAGCTACATATGTTCCTCATCATAAGGACATTGATAAGTTCTGGATATTATATTTCGATGGTTCCAATTCCCAAGAAGGTATGGGCGCAAGTATCATATTAATTTCCCCTAAACATGAGCAGTATTGTTATTCTTTTAAATTGGAATTTGATGGTGTAATCAGGAATATTTCACCTTCTGCAGACAAAATTTGTTCCTCTTATCTAAATGGTTCAAATCCAGAACAAATGAGTGAACGACAAAGGATGAATACCTTCCCTAGATGTTGTAGACACCTAGAATGTTGCTTCAATTGTGAACCTGTGTACCTGCAAACAGATCAAACATGCAAACACATCAAAGCTACCAGAAAATCATATACTTATACATGTCAGTGACTAAGAAATATAACAACATGTACATGTGAAATCAAAACAACAGTAATGTGGGATGGAAATCAACTTTGCATTAAGAATTTATCGAGAAGCTTACAACCATTGCCTTAGTGTTGATAGGCGTCTCCATGAAACAAACACTTCATCCCCATAACCTCCAACTTTGCTCTCTATGCTCTCTAATGATTTGGAATAGGTAGTCAATCCAACAGCATAACAATACCTCTATAGTTCTTCTCCTCAACTATGGACATGAGCTTGTATTTATCAGGCTCAATGGATAGGGATATTTGAGAGAATTGTGGATGAGGTGGCTCCAAGATCCTATGATGGGGGATCTCGAGCTCAAACTAAACCACAATGATAGGGATAAGGGAGGAAACAAGGCTCATGATCTAGAAGCCTTGAGAAACTTCTCTTTTTCCCATTTTACCCAGGGTACCACTTTTCTCCTCTTATGACAGAGCGGTTAGATGAGAAACGCGTTTGCACCAAATACCATAGGCGGTGGCACCACTTCTTGAAAACAGGGTACAGGCGGTGTTGAGCAAGGTACCGCTCATGGGCCACAAGGAAAACGCAGTGCTGAGTTTTTTCATGTAGAATTGACTAACAAAGTAAGTTTCCACTTTAAGTGTTGGCATTAAGGGAAAACATGAAAGTTAAGGGTCTTATCACGTGGTGGTGACAGGATTTAGGTATAAAAGAATGCCCCCCAAAGCATGAGACTTAGAGGGATATGATAAGCGAGATATTTGAGAGAACAAGTCGTCACTTCGAGGTGAAAATGTCAGCTCGGTCGGAGAATGTCATCCAGTAGGAATTTGTAGTACATCAATATATTTGACTCATAGATATATGTAAGCAACTCATGGTTGCAAACCAATACAAGGCAGATCCATGAGAGGAATAAACAAGCATGGCTACTAGAATACAGCGTAGATCCATGTGATAGAGGATTCAAACTTGGACATAGCTACTGGACATACAACGTACATCTATGTCATATGGACGCAAATTTGAGCATAGCCATGACCATACAAATGTGGATTCATGCTAGATATACAAAACTCCATTGCAACCTGGGGAAAGCAATGAGCACTAAACAAATACGCAGGGTCTTCGTCTCGTATTCCACAAAGTACGATTCTATCCATGTGATTACAATGATCTAAAGTCGAACATGGTAGAAACCACTTGATTACCGGCCAATGATGTGAACCGTTAACAAGTGCAAGGGACATCACTATTGATGTCAATGATTCCCAAGGTACCCTAGTACAATCTACTAAGTGTGAATAGATGTCCTGAAGTTGAACACCCAGTCGATTCTATCGATCAAAGGTCAATGATGTGAACCTATGTTGAGAGTGAGAGAATATGTCATTAAGGCATACATATCTCAAGGTACTAAGTTTTGTTTCTAAGACTATTTCCCAGATGATGAGCCGATGTCAACAAGAATAGTCACGTCGAATGAGGGCCATGATGAGTCCCACATCGATGACACGAAACTTGGAACATAGTTCTGGAATGATGTGAATGTAGTAACCACAAGATTGACTTAAAAGTACTGACACAGAGACTATTTTTATTGCAGAGGTAAACTTCTTCAACTTCCCTTTGAACATCGGGCGGCACGACAAAAGAATTGGCAGCATGACTGAACCAGACAAACACACAGTGCGACAGTGGACAATGAATTATTTTGAAAGACTCGAAGGAGTGACATGACTCATGAAAGTGGATCGTCATGTAGATCAGCTGAATACCCAATCGACTAGAATGATATGCAGACAAGTGCCATGTTAAAAGGTAATGACAAACTACTGCCATTTATTTGCAAAATGATTCCCTTCCCACTTCCCCCATCATGATTAATGAGTGCCTCTTTTTGGTTTTATGAGTTCAAAGAGGGTAACAAACACTCGTTATAGCTCGTCCGAAGACAAGTCCAAACTCATATGTTTTACGAACCTGAGAGAGGAGGGGTTCGTTCCCAAAAGACGGTCTCTCAATGTTTAATTTAACGAGTCCAGTGAAAGAAAACTCAGTATCGTTCATGTTTAGAGAGTTTGAATGACCACAGAAGAAGACTCCAAAGGGTCCTTTTTCATATGATTTAGTCCCTAAGGCCCGGAAAAGTATAAAATAATACCTTAGACAACTCTTCTAGACATGATTGGCTAGAGTGTTCATTTTTCGTAAATAGTCTATCCGAACCGAAAAAGAGATAACCTATCATCAGAGAGACGACTCTTCAAATACTTTAACGAGTGTGAAGAAGACAAGATCGCTCGATGATATTTTCGTATTTAAGGATCTCGAAAAGAGTTTAAAGAAGACTCCATTAGGTCTATTTTCACAATGATATATTTTATGAGTCTGAAAAGAATCAAAAACGGACTCGGACCTTTGATACTAAGTTTCGAGAGCGTGACCAAAGTGTCGCAGCAAACGCTCAACGACTTTTTCCATTTTATGGTAGTACGAAATAGTCAAAACGAACTCCCAAAACTTTACTGCTACTATTCTTCTATCCTGCATTGACTCAAAACAAGTGTTAAATGCGCTAATAACTGACATTAAATTAGGGTTACGACTGATAGATTTTGAATAATAAATGATTTCAAAACAAAACTATAGTATGTCAAACCCAAAAAATGTGTATAAAAGTCATGTAAATAGTGAAAAATCAAAACATTTTACTATTTACCCATAGTGGAGAGCATTTGGAGCATTTTCCTGGTCAGATCTTCAACTGCTGATATCAGGAGTTTTCACTATCGGATTCGAGCACCGTCAGCTCCAGGTAATAGTCTAGACCCTACTCTTTCCTTCTATAGCTTCAATTTTGATTTTTAATGGTGTTTAGGGCTTGTATGGCAAGCCCTAAAATCATGGGAGCGGGCACCGCTCTTATCCCTTGCGGGATAAGCGATACCTCGTGTTGAGGCCCGGAAATTCGTAGGCAACAACAGTAAGAGATTCTCCCCAGTCAACGTTCCCAACTAGCCTGTGACTTTTTGGTATGGGGAATCCGTCCGGTTTGTGGTCCGGCTACCGTAGGTCAAAGTAACAAAAACAAAGGCTTTACCGGTCGCGGCCCGGTCCACCGTGTATTTTTTGTATTTTGACTTAAGCTATGAAATGCAAGTGCCTAATTAACCATGCAGGGCGATAAGATGCGAGGAGCAGTCACAATGTGATGCGCAGGTTCTTACCTCTCGTCTTAGACTCACTAGCATCTAAATCACATACAACAAGAAAATAAACTAACTACCTAAACTATCCCTAGGGAGCAGGATTATCATTCATTGGTGAGTAATATATTTTGTACATGCATAATGAAAAGTTACAGATGGCTGACACTTCTTTCAAGACACGTGAACAATTTCAGATTTTTTGAACAACCAGTTAGCCAATTGTTTTATGAACAACATTCATTACTCACGGTGGAAAACATCGCAAAATATACTGAAAAGCATTCAATAAGAACATAGGTTCAGGGAGTTAAACACTCTCACAGTTAATGAAACACAACTGAAAACAAAATAGTTCCCCTTCAACATTGTTCATTACATCACATTGATACATTCCACATTTGTTATACACTTGAGTGGCACCTCTCCGTCCGAGTGCTGATATCCCTCATGTCGGCACACAAAAGGACACTTATGGATAGAGGTTTTCCCTTAACACTATAGCTTGGCTTGTCATGAAATACATTCTACCTTCATCCAGCTAGTTACTTTTCCATTTTTGCCATGTTGGGATGTATTCGCGACTCTCTTTATAGACAACTCGTGAGTCATTCACGAGTCTCCTTCACAGCAAATCGCGAATCCTTGTATTCGAGGGTTGCGCTTATACAAAGTCACGAGTCATTCGCGGGTTGCTCTACTACATACCTGCAAATGTGCCTCTTAACATGAAAACACAAAATCACGCGCTAATGGGAGTTTAGTTAAGTCATTTTACTTAATCTCCCTAACTGCTATAACCTCCCTAACCTTAGAGAACTGCCTTATTTCACCCATATAAATACAGGCCTTGGGGAGGGTTGTAGATACTTACACTTTGGAGCAAAGTTATGCTGGTGGATTGTTTACAGAAGTATTTGGAGCAGTGAAACTCAGAATCCTTTGGTGACAGAGGAGTCCTTGTGTCAGACGTTTGGTTGTACTTTGAACTTTCTCATTATTGATAATAAAGAGATTACTTCTTCCACATGTGTCTCATATATCTTGGTTTGATAATTGTTTATGCTTCAGTATTTCATATTTGATTTATCTAACCTGCTAATATATTTATATGAATCACTTTATATCTGGAAGATTGTCTCTGAACAGGTGAAAGAGGAGTGAACCTTGAAGACTTTGGAAGTGGAGCAGATTGGAAGGGGACTAGCAAGGATCGAACTTCGTTTAACAAGTAAGTTCTTCTAACCCTCCTATTTCCTATTCTGCACTTTAGAAGTCAATTGTCTGCAAGTTTTTGAGTATGTTGGTAACCCCCGACCTACGATTATTAGGTGCATAATCCCTTACAACAGAACTGGCGACTCCACTGCGGAAGCCTAGACTGCTGTAGGTCATTTCTGTTACCCTGACCAGTTTGCTTGTGAGTCTGCTTGTGGTTTTTTATCCTGGCTCTTGCTTACTTCAGCGTCTGAAAGTCTTAGGGTTTTTTCTTTGCTTTTAAGAAAATTTGCATACCCATTCGTGGGTTATTCCACTGAACAGTCGTGAATATAAAGTTGCATTCGCGAGTTGTTATACTGCACAGTCGCGAGCATTCGCGAGTTGCACTGTTAGACAGTCGTGAATCTCCTGAAAGTTTGGATTTTTAAAGAAGAGTTTGCTTGTGTCTTTTTCTTGTTATAGTCCTTGTTTTCTGAGAAGACTTTCTTTAAGAATGCTGTACAGTTTGCTTGATTTCCTCAGGTCATCACATCTTAGTGCTTTTTTGAAAGCCATTGAGTCTTTTTACTTGGTTTATTTACTGTTTGCATCCTGAAGCATTTGGCCTATTTGGGTTCTTTGTTAGAGTGTCTTAGTCCAGATCAGTGATCAGGGTCTTGGGCTCTATTTTTCCAGTCTACTTTCTGACAGTTGCTGGTTTGCACTTACCTTTTTAAGTCTGCAGTGGTTTTGTGTCATTGTTTGCACCCAAGCTAGGGTTCCTAGCTTGCTTCTCTTGCTGGTCTGAAGGTTCTGTCAGCCTGTTTGTTTCAGTTTGTAGTTTGTATACAGTTCATAAGTTTAAAGTTTACTCAAGCATAGTGCATTGTAGATGCATGGTAGTTTTTTTTTAGCAATTTTTAAAGTGAAAACAAAACATAGTTAGTCTTTTGCATTGTGATTTTTGCATAAGTAGTGTTTGCTTCATTTAAAAATATATAATCTCAGAAAATTACAAAAACATAGGCTTAGTTTCTCTTATCAGTGCTTTAGTTCATCAATACATATTTGAAAAATGAAAAGAAGTTTGTTTTATAGTAGTAGTTTGCTTTGAATGCACTTTACTTTCATTTATTTATTGCTGAGTCAAAACACCATACAGTATATCACTTCCATTTCCTCTTGAGTAAGAAACAGCCCTCTAAAATAAACGCATAAATTAAAATTTACTAGTAAGCTTTATTTCTAGGGGCCTTTCACCTACTAGCTTAGGCTAGACTTGTGGGCTACGGAGTGTAAACTTCCCACAAGTTATAAAATCAGACGTAGTGGACCGTTCTTTAGGTAAATCCTTGATTCTATCACTGTATCTAGGAAGCTCCTCTCAAACGGGAGTTAAGCACTAGGCCGCGTGGAGGCTTGGACAGAGGAGATAACCCTCTGAATCCTTGTCAAAACGTAACCCAGGAATTTTACGCATCTGGGGATTCTGTCCTAGACAGAGTTTCGGGCTCAGCTACCCTGCCCATGCGTACAAGTTCGGCTTGCGACTGTCCCCCAAAACAGCTGGTATTGTCAAGGTATCCTTTAGTCTCTTGTCTCTTAGGGTTCATACCTAGGTAAACCGGAAGGTTATTTCTGGTTCACCTTGAACGGGCTTGGAAGGTAACCCTTGTGGAAAGTGCAGGAGGGTGGTGGGTGATTCCTCCGC
Organism: Pseudotsuga menziesii; assembly: GCA_001517045.1. NCBI lineage: Eukaryota > Viridiplantae > Streptophyta > Pinopsida > Pinales > Pinaceae > Pseudotsuga > Pseudotsuga menziesii. The sequence continues at coordinate 22,105 of LPNX010496081.1, read as the reverse complement.
TTGTGCCCGAGAACCCCTCAAGGACGCCAAGTAATCGTTCATCAGCTTTCTTTGGGAAAGCATATCTTTATACCCTGGTTTGATTGCTTGAGACTCTAGGATCTTTTTAGTGTATGCTCTGTGGATTTGCTTGTGTTTAGTTGACCTTAGGGTGTGATTAGTCAAATTTTTAATTCTGGAGGATCAACTTGTTAGAAGGTCAAGAAGGTTGAGAAAACTTCCTCCTCTCACTGCATTAGAGCCTCCACCTTTACCCCAAAGGCGGAGATTAGACACAGACGGTTATTTTGAACCAGTAGGAATAAGTGAGGTTCTTGGTGAACCGGAATTGATAGCTAACCGTTTTGATTTTGACATAGTCGAGATAGAAGAATTGCAGACTGACGAGTTTGCAAGAAATTTTAACACCCCCTTGACTGATCTTAACGATCCTGTGATCGTCCAAGTTAGACCTTTTAGTTCACCAGTAGTAGGTGTCCCTTTGAGTAGAGTCATGTCTTCTGCGGAAGAAAGTTCTTTTGTGTTTACCTCAACCCTTCCGGTTGAATGGGTACTACCTCCCCCGGTTAGTGCCCCTAGATCTAGTTTTCCTTCCACCCCTTTGACTCCAGCGAGCCGAGTTGTTCAACCACCGGTTCACTCCAACATAGGAGGTATTTCTGGTAACATGGTTGTTGGGATCCCCAGTATACCTACCATTCCTTCTTCCTTCCCTTACACTACTCAGAGTGGTCCGGTAGGATCCTCGGCTTATGTCCAAGGATTTCCTTGGAATGGGGGGCATATTCCCCCATCCAGTCCATACGTAGGCCCATCTCCTTCATATGTAGGAGTGCAGTTTGGGGGCAACACCTCTTATGGGTAGAGCTTCCATACCCCTATTTCGGTCCCATACTCGAGCTCTCCCTTCTCTTTGTTTAGCGGAGGGATACCTGCTCCAGTCTTTCAGACCCCAGCTTCTATGGGAATGGCCCGAACCATGTACACTGCACCTCCCACCCAAAATCCTGTAGCCTACGGATGGAATCCATTTCAAAGCAACCTTCCCACTTCACAATCGGTGTCAGGGGGAAACCCCACCTTTACCTATAGGAATTCGGGGGCTGGACCCTCTAATCCCCAAGCTGGCACATCTAGTGCACCGGTTAGGCCCAAACTTCATTTTCTGGCAACTTTGAACTTGCCAGACTTATCCAAATTGATGAACGATCCGGTGAGGCATGACCCTTTGTGGCCACCTGTTCCCACCAAACTGCCCTCGGACATCCCTAAGTTCGAAGGTAAGGCTGGTGAAGATCCTGGGGCTCATGCCACCACCTTCCATTTATGGTGTTCTTGCAACTCATTGAATGAAGATTCAGTGAGATTGAGGCTGTTCCAGAGGACCTTGACTGGCACTGCGGAAAAATGGTACATTGAACTGCCTTCTGCTGCTTTTAGTAGTTTCTGGGACCTAGCTAGTGCTTCCGGTCCGTTACAATTTCGGAACGGATTTGTTGTTTACTTTCAGACAAAATAAGGCAACACACATCTCGGATCATATCCAAGAGTGGAGGAGGCGAAAGAGTCTTATCAAAGCTACCATCCCTCCTGAGTTTCTATTAGAGTGGTTCCTTAAGTCATTGTTGCCATACATATCTAAGGATGTTTCCACATCAGGTGTGACTAGTGAAGAAGAAGCCATACTCAGGGCCCAGCAGTTGGACTTGATTTATTCACAGTCTGGGATTCTATATGAAATTATCCCTGAGGCACAAAGGCCTTCGCATGAGGCCTAGAAACCCAAACCTGGACCCCATGCCGATGGTGTGGTTGGGTCCGTAAAATCTCCCACTATAGAGTCTTTGACAAAACAACTTCACCAATTGTCTGTCAAACAGTCTACGGCGGAGGCAGCAAAGGCTTCCCCCTCCTCCCAAAGTGCAAATGTTTTTGCACAAACCTCTTCGAAGGGCAATCAGCAGCCCAGCGGGAAGAAGAAGAAAGGTAAAAAGGGAGAGGGAAACCAAAATCAAAACAATCCAAAACCCGCAAACAATGCTGATGGGGGAAAAAAGGAAAAGAAGAAAGTCAAGTTCCCTTGTAAGTTGTGCCAAGGGGACCACCTTACTCATATTTGTCCCCTCATGGAACAAGCTCAGAAGCTGCTCCAAGCTCAACCACTGGCTGTCCTGAAGGATCCGTTTCCCCAAGGGCAGAATTCTACTTCAGCTTCTACCGTAGCAGGGGGCACTCAAACTGCCCCTGACCCCAATTATATCAACATGGTTAGATCCTCAACTTTGTTACAAACCAGGAACAAAAACTATGAGAAAGAGACTGATGAGAAGGGTAAAGCTGTAGTTGAATCTTCCAACCCTCTCACTATAGAGAAACCTGCGGAAATAATGCCAAAGATACCCAAAGGTGTCTTTAAGAAGACTTTGCATAACCCAAATGCCAGAGCTGCTTCTAACTACTCTGTGGTTGAAGACTTGGCTCAGAATCCTTGTGCAATGTCAGCTTTGGAGGTGCTACAGAGCTGTCCCGCCCAGCGGGATGCCCTCTTAGCAACTTTAGGTAGCATGGACTCTTCGAGTCTCACAACAAAATTTCATCTCTCTGATGTTAAAATTCGCCTCCCTTACCATGTAGCTCTATCGATAGATGTTGTCCATGGTGGTAAGACCATTGGACGAGCAGTTGTTGATGAGGGAGCCTCTACTTGTGTTATGTCCCTGGCCTGTTGGAAAGCTCTTGGATCCCCAGAGCTGGTCCCATCAACCACTTTACTTACTGCTTTTGATGGAAGGTCTTTCCATCCACATGGTATCCTACCATCTTTTGAGATTAAGTTGGCTGGAAAAGCAGTGTCTGTTGAAGTTGAAGTGATTGATGCTCTGTTGGACTACAATTTGCTTCTGGGTAGGAATTGGACTTATGCAATGTCTGATGTTGCATCTGCTGTCTTTCGTGTCGTGGTTTTTCCACATGAGGGCAAGGTGGTCACTATTGACCAACTTGATTTTACCCGAAAAGGCCACTTAGATTCTAAAGATTCCACTGTGCCATTAGTTGATCAGGCCAAACCTGCTGCACAGATCTTGGGGGCTAGAATGTACGCATCATTGATGGGCACATTCGATATTCCAGCTCCAGTCCTTTATATCGGTTCTACTACTGTAGGGAATTCCATTGATTCGGTGGTCAATAGGACTGATCCTTGGGTCCTCCCAACCCCTCAGGAACCGGAAGTGCCCTTATCTGCAATGGAAGTGGCATATCAAGCTATTCCTCAAACCACTGTTGATCCCATTCCAGATCCTCTTACAGTCTCGGATGATCTGGAAGAAGTCTATATGCCCGCATGGGCGGAAAACTCTTTACATTCCATAGATTGCTTAGACACTATTTTACCTTCCGATGAAGCTATTCTGGAAGCTATGTGTGCACGTGATAAGATATGTGAGGATCTTCATCACCGATCTTATTTCCTTCCAGAGCTAAGCAAGATAGAAAACCAAGAGTTTCATGTGAGACTGTCGGATGATGTTGATACACCTGTCAACCCTTTACCTAGGGAAGGAGTGTTTGCCAAGGGGAATATGGAAAACATTTTCGCCACTATACCTATCAACATCTCTGTAAAACCAGATGTCGTGGAAAATATCTATATAGGTGCAAACTGCTCTCCGGAGGAGATTGCCATTTATACTGCCCTTTTCAAGGAATTCCGCGATATCTTTGCCTGGTCATATGAGGAGATGCCAGGCATTGATCCATCTATTGTTCAACATGAGATCCCAACCTATCCTGATGCCAAGCCAGTTCGGAAAAAATTACGCCCCGTGAACCCGCGTAAAGCGGCGGCTGTGAAGGCAGAGGTTGAAAAGCTTTTGAAAGTAGGTTTTATATATCCCGTAGCTTTGACTGAATGGTTGTCCAACCCAGTTCCTGTTGATAAAAAGCAAGGGACTATTCACGTTTGTACGGACTTTCGAGACCTTAACAAAGCCTATCCTAAGGAAAATTACCCCACACCATTTATTGATCAGATCATAGATGCATGTGCGGGTAGTGAGGTATTCTCGTTTATGGATGGTTTCTCCGGCTACAATCAAATCCAAATCAAACCGGACGATCAGCATAAAACTGCTTTTATTTGCCCTTGGGGTAGATTTGCGTATATAAAAATGCCCTTTGGATTGAAAAATGCAGGGGCAACCTTTCAACGAGCCATGAACTTCGCTTTTCACGATATAAAATCCATTGTCGAGCCTTACCTTGATGATCTTCCTGCTCATTCTCGCAATAGGATCCAGCATCCAGATCATTTACTGTTGATTTTTGAGAGATGCAAATACTATAAAATTCGCTTGAATCCCCACAAGTGTGTTTTCTGCGTCGAGTCAGGTAGATTTCTTGGATTCATCGTCTCTAGTAGGGGCATTCAGGTGGATCCTTTAAAATTTGAGGCCATTGTAAATCTGCCTCCTCCTCGTTCACTTAGGCAACTTCAGAGTCTTCAAGGAAAGTCTAACTTCCTTTGACGTTTTATCATTAATTATGCCAAGATCACAAAAGTTTCATGCACCTGCTTAAACAGGACACCCCATTTGTATGGGATGAAACTGCACAACTCGCGTTCGAGGCATTGAAAAAATCCTTGTTGTCGGCTCCTTTATTACGCCCACCAGATTATTCTAGGGATTTTATATTATATCTAGCCGCGTCGGAGTCTACCATTGGGGTAGTGCTAGTTCAGGAGAACGACAATCTCATTGAGCATGTTGTTTATTATCTTAGCCATGCTCTAGTTGGACCTGAGCTTAAGTACTCCCACGTCGAGAAGTTAGCCTTAGCAGCTGTTTATGCTGTACAGAGGTTACAGCACTACATCTTACTGAGGACCACTATTGTAGTGGTGGATGTAAACCCTTTCATAGGAGATACATTATATCGACGAGGGGTAGATTCCATCTTGCATCGCTGCCTTACTCATGAGGAAGCAGAGATTGTCCTAAATGATTCCCATAGCGGAGCATGTGGGGGTCATTTATCTGGGTTAGCAACGGCCCAGAAGATATTACGTGCTAGGTATTTCTGGCCCACCATCTTTAAATATTGTGTGGAAGCTGTGAAACGTTGTCATCTGTGTCAGCTTTACACCAGAAAAATGCGGTCACATCCTGCTCCCTTGTTTCCCGTTGTCTTGGTAGGCCCCTTCATGAAATGGGGGATCGATTATATGACATGCAACCCAGCCTCGACTGGGGGGAATAAATATATCATTGTCGTTGTTTACTATTTCACAAAATGGGCAGAGGCAATGCCTACTTTCAAAGACAATGGGGAAACAGCAGCTTTCTTCGTGTTTAATCAGATTATTGCTAGGTTTGGTATTCCCAAAGTGATTGTCACTGACCATGGCAGTCATTTCCAAAATCACATGATGACAGAACTGACCACCATGCTCGGATTCCGACAAGAACATTCTTCTCCATATTATCTGCAAGCAAATGGTCAGGTTGAGGCTGTCAACAAGACTTTAAAAACTATCCTTAAATGTACTATTGATACAGCCCGCTCGAATTGGCACATCATGTTATATCCTGCTCTTTGGGCTTATCAAACCAATGTCAAGACTGCTACGGGTTTTTCCCCCTTCCAACTCGTTCACGGGGTGGAAGCTATTACGCCGATTGAATGCGAAATCCCATCCTTGCAAATAGCTATTCATGTGCTACCTGACACGACTGAGCTTGAGGAACGGTTGCTCCATTTAGAACACCTTGATGAACAACGTAGAGATGCGTTGACTGCAAATCAGGCTCATAAGAATAGGGTTAAATCTCAATACGATAAAACGGTCAAACCTAGGGTTTTCTCTGAAGGGGAACTTGTCTTGCTCTGGGACCAAGATAAAGAACCTCTGGGGGCAGGAAAATTCAAGGTTATGTGGTTAGGACCCTATGTTGTGTCTAAATTTTTGAGTAAAGGTGCATATGAATTAGTGGATTATGATGGGAATAAGCTGCCTGAGCCTAGAAATGGGCTCTACCTGAAGAAGTACTACGCTTAGGCTTAGCACTTTTTCTTGTATATTAATGTAGGTATTTTTATGTACATTAGGTTGTCAGTTTTTTTTTTATACTATCTGTTGGTTGTTGAAGATGTCTTCCGAGATGTATGTAGGTTTTGCTGATGGCGCCAGCCGTCACACTTGTAACCTGGCTTCGGCAGCATGGGTTATCTATTCCCCCTCAGGACAGCTTGTTGCCGCGGGAGGCGCTTGTCTAGGTCCTGCTTCTAATAATGTTGCTGAGTATAGGGCTGTAATTAAGCTCCTATGGGATGCTTTGTCACGAGGTATCACCCAGCTTGAAGTCTGTTTGGATTCTCAGTTGGTTGTTTCCCAGCTCAATTGAGCCCATCAGGTGCATAATCCTACATTGTTACGTCAGTTCATGAAAATTCGTTTATTAAAAAGACATTTTGAAGTAGATACTTTCAATCACATTCCACGAAACCAAAATTCATTAACTGATGCATATGCTAATTATATTTTGGACTGGCATCTCACACACATTTTATAAAATATATAGCAAGCATATAAGAAACATTTGTAAATAAGCTGACAACCAAACACAAATATATATATATATATATATATATATATATGTAAATATCTGTCATAGATAGGTCAAGTCTGATCCGTAGATCCCATCATGTACAAAATATACAAAACTTTGGATCATCATCCATCAAAATTCCCTAGAACTAAGCCTGCCCACCATGGCCACTGGGACCTCCTTGGTCCCCGTGATCTCTGTGCCCCCTGGATTCCTCAGCCTCCTCGGCTTCGGCAGCCTCCACCGCATCTCTATATACAAGTACTGCCCTAGCTACTCGTCTGAAAAGACGTAGCCAGGCCGGTGGAACCCCAACTACAAACTCCTGCATAGCTACAGGGAGATGCTCTATCCGTATCGTAGGTACTCGCTCGGTCAACCTGCCTAGCTTCATCTCGAGTACTCTGATCAATCCTAGGTCTCCCCTTGCAACAGGACGTACGAAGGTACGTGGGTGCCCTTCAGGGCGGACTGGTCCAATATCTCCATTTTGACACATAAATAGGGTTTAGACTTGTGCATATGTATATATCCTATCATTTGAAAATCCATAAAAATTTGATAATGATAAAAAATAAAAAATACTTACCCATCTCTCCCCATGCTCCTCCTGGAGGGAGGACTAGGTCGGGATCACCTCGGAAATCTAACCCGGTGTATGGAAACTGCTCCAACGCTGGCACCTGTCGTTCCCACCATGTATAGAAATCATCATCATACATGCTATGTACTACGTCTCCTCCTCCTTGACAGAGGAAGATATCTCCCCACCGACTCAGCCTCGGCTGTCGTGGATGACGGACCTGTAATCGTATAGCAAGGCTCATAGCTAGCACCCTCTCAAAGAAGAACGCTACCAGTATACTCGCATAGTCGAAGCTCTTCCGTCTTCCCCTCCTACAGTCGGATAATTTCCTCTTCATGATGGGGGCAATTCCCGTACACCAATCAAAGAGAGTACCTCTAAAGCAGTCCACCGCCACTCTCATCTGAGTCCTGGTGGCCATGTGTAATCCTGTTGACCCTGAAAGTCTGACAATAGTACTGGCCAATACCTGAAGTGTAAGATCTTGAATATCTGCAATGAGAACGCTACTGCCTTTATTTTGAGTACCCGGTCTGCAAAATACATCGACATAGTTCTGGACACTCAAGGGGTCTCCACCCCTGCCACTGCCTTCCAGGTTCACCGGTGCTCCCCGTTGTGACAACCCGGTTATGAAGTAGATGTCTTGTGTGGTAAGCTCCAAAGTCTCACCTTGGATATTGAACATCCCCAGGTCATGGTCCCAGTAATGGACTAAGAACTCTAATATGTGGACATTGGCCCACATGGATGATGTGCAAAAGAACTTGAGAAGCCCACTAGTCCTCAATTCTTAGATAGTAGGCGGGCTTTGGAGAGCCGCTTGATCCATCATTTCATGTTCCCTCTCTCTCCACTCCAGCACCATGTTTTTCCTAACAAAAACACATAATTTGATTCAGTATTCCATCATAAAATTTTAAAACTTTTGCATATTTTTTTTCCCTATTGCGTAGCATTCGCGACTGTCCATTGGGACAAGTCGCGAGTCATTCGCGACTTTCCTGTTGAGCAACTCGCGAATGAAACGCGCATTCGCGACTTTCATGCCTTGCAACCCGCGAATGCATTTTGCCATAATTTAGGTTGATGAAAAATACTGAATTAACCACTAAATTAAAAATTTGTTTGGATCAAATTGAAGAGCTAAGGGTGTAGATTTACCTGAAGCTGACGGTTTCTGAATCTAACGGTCCAATTGTCCACGGCGATCGATCAAAGATAGAGGGTAAACTTTCCTTTTTGGTTCAAAAAGTGCAAATGGTATGAAATGTTTTGATTTTCAAACTATTTATATAAAAAAAATTCATAAAGTGGGTCTTTTTATATAGTTTGAAATGACAATTGATTAATATCACCCTCTTTGTGCCTTGGAACAGGTTTACCAACTTTTACAAAGTGTTGATGCTTCTATAGGGTGGTTTTTGCTCTTTCCAACACATGTTGGCATCTTATCACTCCACATTAACCTTAGTAATCAACATTTTTGCCACGGACTATGGTATTTTAAGCCATTAGTCCCTTGTCTCTACCATTGTTCTTCCGTGGCTAGGATCCCTTTTCATGAGTATCATCCTTATATGCCATTGCCATCCTTTGATACTCATTCCTTCACTGTTTCAGGCCTAGGGGTTTCCTCATAGGTATTTTTCACGCTAAATAGAGCTTCTTATGAATCTCTTTTTACAAGCTATCTCTTTATAGGACCCCCCAACCTTATGGATTTTCTTTAGGCCCAGGTCTAACTCCTTCAAAACAGACATGACTGTCGATTTA
>LPNX010496064.1:99376-164913 GCA_001517045.1 Pseudotsuga menziesii | reverse complement strand
GAGAGAGGGTTGCTGACACTGGTCTATCATACGCTGTATTTCACCAACAGCTTTATCATTTCTCAGGAGTTTTAAGCAGCTGTGCAGGAAGGCTTGTATGCTTCCTGTGGATTCATCCTCCTCACCTCTTCCAGATGTTGTGGCTTGCTGTGTCTGCTCCGGGTTATTGCTACAAGGTACTTGCTGCGGTACGCCCCTAGACGGCGGTACCTGTGGTTCTGCTAGTGGAGTTTCCTCAAAGGAAGCCTTAGCTTCGTGAAAGGTCTCCTTATTTTGTTGTAGGTTGAGTGCAGTCGCTTTAGTAGGGGCTCTGCGCACCCACTCCTGGCTTGTGTTTTGTCTGGTCTCCTGCGATGCGCCACTGGTGGAAACACCACTCCGTGTCACAATGTTAACTGCTGGTTCTGGTTCCCTAGGCTCAGCAGCAATGAGCTGGATATTCTGGTGTGCAACTGGCTTAGGATCTCGGATCTTAGCTATCAAGACGGGGCACTCTTATATGGTATGATCGTAGGATTTGCAGTAATTACAAGTAGTAGTGGCGTTCTGGCAATCCCGAGCATAGTGTCCGACAGTTCCACAATTATAACAAGTGACCGGTCCACGACCTTGACCAAAACCTCCTTCTCTGGCGAAGCCTCCTCCTCGGCCTCGTCCTCTGAATCCTCCTCCTCGACCTCCATATGGCTGCGCCGGCTGTGTCCCTGCTGCTGGACCCTGTGCGTCTGCTTGGACTCGGTATACATCCTGTGTTCTTTCTGATAGGAGATCATACGCTCGGCAATCTTGTGGGTCATGCCCGACGGATTTACAGAAAATACAATAGAGATTTTTGGGTGTCTGGACATACTTTTGAAGCAAAGGACATTGCTGAGGTGGATGTCCTTGAGTTCTACATATTTCAAACCATGGCCCCCGTGCTCGTGGTAAGGGGTTAGGAGCCCCTGACGCTAAATATTCTGCAAATACTGGACAGTTGTCTTTACTGTGGCCCTGCTCTCTGCACTTGATGCACCATATGTCTTGCATAGCCTCTTTCCCTTTTTTAAGTTCGTGTATCTGTAAGGTGAGGTTGGCCAACTGGGTCTGTAGAGTTGTCATCCCTGTACTGGTTTCTGCTAGAGGGGAAGCCTCTAGTTTCATTGCCATCTCCAGCGCCTCATCTTGAGTAGTGAGTTTCTGTTGCATTAGTGGAAGTCTGATGTGGGGGAGCAGCGCTGCAATAAACCATTCTTTATGCTGCTCCGGCGCAAAGTCAAAACTTACTTGATCTATAAGGGCTTTGAATTTCTGGTCAAAATCCCATACTGACTCTGATGGTAATTGTTTAATATCTTTAAGCTCTGTAATGCACTGAGACTCAGATTTAGGTTTCTTGAACTCTTTAATCATGGCGTTCTTGACCTGGGCGAGCGTTTTAGGTAGTGTAGTATATTTTATGTACCATGTTAAGGCTCTGTCTCTGAGCGTGGTAACCAACTGGACAAGTTTAAGGTTATCATCGTTGATTGTTTTAATGGTCCACATAGCTTCGCATAGGAACCAGTGTTGTTCTGGGTCTTCAGCTCCTGTACCTTTAAAGATAGGTAGCTTCATGTCGTCTCCCATTATATTTCTCTGTGGTGGGTTCTGATTGACCGGAGTACTACCACTCAGCGGTGTAGGTGAGGGTGCTGTGGCGGAAGTAGGTACTGACTGTGAGCTACTAGATGGAGTGCCTATGGGATTATTCTGAGTCCCTGTCTGCTTTTGTGGAGTATAGGGGTGGTAAGGGATACCCCCCTCTGGTTCCTCAGTGGTGTTAGGGCTCTGCTGTCTAGTACTATTTGAACTGTCTTCAAATATATCAGAACTAGATGCTACTTTATACTTCTTTCCACTCCGTGTCCGTCCAATGTCATCTAAAACACTTTCAAACTCTTGTGACATTACTAGGTTTACTCATTCGTCTGAGACTAGATCCATTGTTCCTTTTTCATACAGCAACCTCTTAAGGGACAAGTTTAGAGATCTTAGGTACTTACCGCGATATCCTTTGAAGAAGTATCGTTCGGCGGCACTGAAGCTCTTTCTTTGGTCAACTGCAAACTCTGTGACGTAGCCTTCTAGCACACTGGTGAGCCAGAAGTCCACTGCTCTCGTAATCGGGGTGTCCAGGTTCTGTATGGTCTGAATCAACTCCGGTGTCCAGACGATGTTTCTCTTCTTCTTGAAGGTGTTGCTATCTGTCAACTTGGATAACCAATCGAAAAGCTCATTTCCGTAGGTGACAAAAAATATAGCGTGTATGTCTGAAGCGATGTGCTTCTCTAGCCAGGCCTCTGTGCTTAATTTCGGACTTCTGTTCTCTTTCTTGGAAAACTCCATTAAGTCTGAATCCAACCACTGGTGAAATTCTTCTCGCGTAGGATGCCAACAGAACATGGACTCCCAGTCGTTTAAACCGGCAATGGAACCATTTGTTGATTGCATGGGCAGACCCGGGTTTACTATAATTAATCAACAATACCCCAAACTCACTGGCCCTTTCGGCAACAGACCGCAAAGCGATCTGAAGTCTCACCCGAAGTGAATCTAATGGGTTGGCCAAGACTCAAGTGTCTTGGACCAGGTTCTATTCATCCTACTTCTTTCCCCTTTTCTCCTATGCGCCACTGAGTCAACTAGCTCTGCGCATCGCACGTCCCCTTCTACTCGCGGCACTTTCACCCGAGCGATGCTCAACCTCGCACCAGCTGCTCGGATTCCTCTCGCGTCGCACAACTTCCACTTACTCGCAGCTTCCCACTCCTTACCACTTCTATGCGCACCGCGGAACACCTATCCTTTCCTCAACGCTAAGCCCTCAACTCGCAGCATCTCGCATCGCAGCTCCTCTGTCGATGCGATATCGCTTCCCCGCGATACCTTACCACTGCGACTTTACGCTCTTAACGTTGATTGCGCCAAGGTGCGACACTCTGCTTTTCAGGAGTCTATTATGAATAACTGGTAATTAGTGACAGACGTGAAATAATCCTTAAACAACCTACTGCAATACTTCGATCTATCCTTAATCTTTTGCAATACTATGAACGGAAAAACACATACATTCGTCTACTGCTACTATCATTACATGCATACTACTAGCAACAATAAGCAAATACAATCACATCCATTCAACACACAACACGCAGGTTTAACGTGGTTCACCCCCGGGCTGGGAGCTACGTCCACCAAACTGTGCTTCTATTATATCTTTTGAGGGAAGTTGGCACAGTTTGTTGCTCTGCTCTTGCAGCGCAAAGTTTCTCCTAGATCTCTGATCTTCTCTCTATATATATCTTCCCTCTCAGTTCTCTCTCTGCAAATGACTACCTACAGACTCAAAATGACTCACAGACAGCTATGTGTCTGGATCGTTACAACGCAGTCTGTCTGACTGATTTCTGAATCTACAAGACTATCAACTGATCGACTATCTACTGATTGATTAGCTACCCAACCAACCCTTTACAATACAAAAATGCAAGCTTTTATAGGCAGCCCGAAGGTCGTGCCATTACAACACTGTGGGCCTGTCCCAACAGTAAACCCATACCCTAAACAGTGACAGTCGGTCCTCTCTGTCCTTCAGGTAGCCGCTTCCCGTCACACCGCAGCTCTCTGCAGTCTTCCATGCTTCCCGGTACTGACCATGGGTACTATGCACCGCTTCTCTTTCTGTCCTTCGCCTTCAATGCTTGAGCCTCGTTGCTCCTTCTTCTTTATGAGGGTCGCTGAGCCCTCCTGTCTTCTGCCGCTGCCTTCAATGCAGTGGTTGAGCTTTCTTCTCTCAGTCGCTCTGGTACCGTTGTCTTCTTGACTTTTCTATCCCAAAAGTCGTGGTTTCCAGCTCTGCTCTCCAGCTGGAAACGTGCTACACCGTCGTAGCTCTGCCCTGTCCTTTTTCCGCTAAACTTCTCTCTTTCCGCCAAAATTAGCAGCTTCTTCTGTAGCTGCGGGGTCCTGCTCCAATAGGAGGGACATCGGTATGCAGACTGTCCATATAAAGATAGAACTGACCTCAAATTTTGTACTCATTGTAGATTAGGGGATCACTCACTAGAGGATTTCCCTACCATGTTGGAAAAAATAAATACAAAGAAAAATTTTAATGTCTTGTCGTGTGTGCAAACAAATGATGTAATAAACACAAAAAATTTGCATATTGTAACCCGACAAGGGACAAAAATAGGAAGTGATAACCCAAGAATCAACAAAATAAAAGAGAAAAATGTCTACCTTGATCCACTCAAATAAAAACAAACATACAAAGAAGCAACAAATGTATTCAAATAATTTGCACAATGGAAACAAGCTAACGACAATCGACATAACACAATTAAAGAATTAATACAGCTCATACAAAAAGACAACTCAGTATCTCAGTTCATCGATAATGCTATATGAAATAAACCACAACAATATCGAAAAACAAAGAAAGAATATATGTAGTTTAAATCAAAAAGATAAAGGTGATGCTGACCCACTTGTCGACCTAGAAATTTAAGGATACCATGTCCCACAAGTAGTGCTTGACTTTGGATCACAAGTAAACATCATGACTCATGACACTTGGGAACAAATGGGCAGAACTCGACTATATGAGTCAAGAATATACCTGAAACTAACCGACCAGGGCCTAATTGAACCTATTGGAGTCTGGAAAAATGTTGACACAACTATAAAAGGAATCATGACCAAAGTCGACTTCGAAATCATTGACCCTAAGGAAGGATCCAGTTCCTTCCCAGCGTTAGTAGTTCGACCTTGGGGTAGAAACATGAAAGCATCGATATCCTCGGACAAAGAGAGAATCAAATTAAAAGGAAATGGACAAAAGGTCATTGTACCTATTCATCCATGTCAAGGAGAACCTTGGAATGAACCTATCGATGAAGAAGTTGACATCCGACAACTCTTCCAGATTCAAAACAATGCAGATTATACAGAACCTAATATCTACAGAGAACTTCATTTAGGAAACCAAGACTCAGTCAGTTACAATTCAAACGTAGAATTATATGATTAGGATATCTAGAAAAACACAAGCAAGAGGGTGTTGGACTATTCAAAAATTGCAGAAAAATCCCACCCAGCAGTGCTTTATAGTGTCCATTGTCCCAAAAATATTTGAGAATAAAATTAGGGAATACCCTACTTTACAACCTACCAATGTAAATACTACACAAATACCAAGATACAAGGAAAGAGAATCACCAATCATGCATGTAGAACAAGTTTCCAAAAATATTGGTGACCATGTGTGACTTCAAAGCCTAGTAGAAAATTTTACAGGCCAAGCTGCTCGATGGTGGGATACCCATCAGACAAGATTGCAGACCTGGACATCAGCTTCAACTTACTTTGTCGAAAGTTTTGGAGGAAAGAAGTTAACCAAACAGGCTCAGATACCTATATTCACTCAAGGACATAATCCAGAAGATCATATTAAGACATGTGAAAAAGAATGGAGAAAACTTGGATACAAGGATGAATGAGCATGGCCACACCCGTTCCCATCAACCCTCTCCTACTTACCAAACAAATGGTATAAAATGGAAGAAGCTAGAGGTGAAACATTCTTACGGCATGAACTCAGAGAAAATTTCATTAAATATTTTAACTTTATACCACAAAATGAAAACTTAGTTGAACCAGCAAAATAGATTAAACACTTTATACAGCCGACAGGAAACAAACCCTTAAAATATAACCAACAGACAATGAAATGCAACAATATACAAACTAGTACAAAACCATAGTCGACAAGACTACAGTTAGAAAATGAAAATACAGAAGGGAAAATCTTTAGATGGAAATCAAACCATGTCGAAATGACCAAACCTATTTGTACAGTCCTTAAAGTTGAAACAACCAACAAACATGATACTGATAGAATGACTGCAGCTGACTTCCCTGCCACATTCTCACATTTTAAGTAAGGAATTCGACCAATCAATGAAGCCAAAGCACTAGAATGGCTAGATGCTAAAGTCAAAACTAGAGAATTTGACATCTCAAATGATGACCGACCAAAAATGGCAAAGATTGGTGACTACTGGAGTGAAGAGCAGACCACAAAGTTAGTGAACTTATTAAAAGAGTTCCAAGATGTTTTTTCTAGATATTATAAAGACCGCAAAGGCTTAGTCCATGAAATGGGAGAAATGAAGATTGACACTAAACCTGATGTTCGACTTGTGAAGAAAAGGCCATATAAGCTAGCTCACAAATACAAAGAGATAGTCAAAAAAGAAATTGATAACATGCTTGCAGCAAGCATCATCTATCCTATTGACCAATCAGAATGGGCAAGTCCAATGGTTGTACAGCCTAAGAAACATGTTCTGACCAGACTAGGAATTTGTGTTGACTTCAGAGAACTAAATAAAATGACACTGACAGACCCATTTCCAACTCCTTATGCAGATGAAATCTTAAATGAGGTTGCAAGACATGAATGCTACTCATTTACAGATGGATTCTCATGTTATAACCAAGTTCCAATAGCTAAAGAAGACCAGAAAAAGACAACCTTTGTATGTGAATTTGGCTCATTTGCTTATAAGGTTATGCCTTTTGGATTAAAGAATGCACCTGCAGTATTTTCTAGAATTGTTGTCAAAACATTTGAAGAATATATTTGCAAGACCATGGTAGTATACTTTGATGATTGGACAATATACTCCATGTTCAAAGATCATTGGAAATGGCTCAGGCTTATGTTGGAGAGATGTCAACAAATTCAACTATCCCTGAACATCAGGAAATGCATATTTGTGACCCCCATAGGGATATTATTAGGGCACATTGTCTGTAAGGAAGGTATTAAGGTTGACTTTGCAAAAATCAAAATTATCCTCGACCTAAAACCACTAGTAAACCCAAAACAAGTTAGGGTGCTACTTGGCCACACTGGTTATTACAGAAAATTTATAAGGTATTATTCAGATATGACCTATGCACTAGAAGAGCTATTAAGGGAAGATAGAGTTCAACTGGACAAAAGAGTGCCATCTATCATTTGAAAAATTAAAAAGAAAACTAGTCGAAGCACCAATCCTAAGGTTTCCAAACTAGTCGATCAAATTCCATGTTCATATTGATGCATCAGGCCTAGCAATAGGAGAAATCTTAACTCAACCAGGAGATGATGGAATGGATTATCCTATAGTTTACAGTAGTAGAAAATTAAACAAAGCCGAGAGAAACTATTCGACAACAGAAAGAGAAGCATTAGGAATGGTCTTTGCATTACAAAAATATTGACATTATCTTCTAGCTAACCCATTTATATTCTATACAGACCATCAAGCACTTAAATATCTCATCAATAAACCACTACATCATGCAAGGATTTTTCGATGGCTACTATTATTCCAAGAATTTGAATTCGAAATTGTTGTCAAACCAAGCAAGTTAAATGTCAGTCCCGACCATTTATCCCAAATCGACACAGGAGAAGAGCCGACAAGAGTCGAAGATGACTTACCTGATGCACATCTATTTCGGATAGAAGTAGTCCCAGCAGAATTAGAAGAAATGGCCCAATTCTTAGAAGATGGACAAGCACCAGAAGGAATGAGTACAAAGAAGAAGCAGATCTTATCTATGAAGGCTGCACCATATAGTCTTATAAATGGATTCTTATACAAAATGGGATTAGATGACATCCTCAGAAGGTGTGTACTAGAACATGAACAAGACAACATTATGCATGAATCACATTATGGACCTGCAGGAAGACATTTCCAAGCAGACACAACTACAAATAAAATCCAACAGTCAGGGTTATGGTGGTCGATACTTCACAAAGATTGCAAAAATTTTGTCAGTGAGTGTGACAGATGTCAATGAATAGGTCAACCTCTCCCTAGCATGGAAATTCCTTTGATATCAGTAAACCCAAGTTTGACATTCAAAATTTGGGCCATCTACTTCATAGGACCATTCCCTGTACCAGCAAAAGGAACAGGGGCAAGGTACATCATAATTGGAATCGAATATGTAACTAAATGGGCAGAGGCCGAACCATTCGACACATGTTCTAGTGAGATAGCTGCTAAGTTTATCAATGAGAATATCATCACCAGATTTGGATGTCCACTAACCCTAATTAGGGACCAGGGAACACACTTCATCAATAGAACTGTAAAAACCCTAACCGACTAGTTCCAAATCGACCACCGTCGGAGTACAGCATACCATCCTGAGTCAAATGGAACAATTGAAGCATTTAATAAAACATTAACAAGAGGACTAACCAAAATATGTAATGATGATAAGGAAAACTAGGACAAGAAAATACCTGCAATATTATGGGCATACAGAACAACATATAAACACTCGACCGACCAAACTCCTTTTCGACTAGTCTATGGACAAGAAGCAGTAGTTCCACTACACTTTCGACAACTGACACCTATTATCATAGAGATCCTACATGTTGATGTTGAATAAGGAAGAAAGGACTGACTATTGAAACTAAGCAAACTCGAAGAACACCGACTAATGGCAATACAACATCAAGAAATCCAAAAACAGCAACAAAAATCATGGCATGACCGAAACATCAAAAGAAAAAACTTATCGGTAGGATATCTTGCTTTACTATACAATAGTCGGGTAAAAGGTAAACCTAAAAAGCTCCATATATAATGGATGGGACCCTATGTTGTCGAATATATACATACCAATGGATCAGTCTGACAAAGGACGTTACAAGGCATAGTATTTTGGAAACTTGTTAATGGAGCTCAACTAAAATGCTACAGAAACTAGAAGTAAACATAGTGAAAAAAAAATCCTATAACGACCATAATGGTTAAACCAAAAGATATAAAAATCTAAAAATCCAAAAAGCAAAATAATACCGTACATGCAGAAAACTATGACAATAAATTACCACTTCGACAACTGACATCATTCCCATCAACATAAATCCATCAACCATTTTCATAACCGACATCGACCGACGACCTCGATAGTCCCATCGTGGATTCATGACCTCGAGCGCTGAAAGCAATTCACCATTAATGCATGCTCAAGTGTTCCAGGTGGAACATCACATCTGCCATTAATACACTTCTTGACAAAAACATCCAAAGCATCCCCTATAAATAATAGACCACCGAAGGATCATTAACCGCAATTCATACCGAGAGAGCATAAAAACATCCAGATGATTGAAATCCTATAATACCTTAGCGAAATTGACCACCAAACCAACAAGATGGCACCCAAACAGATTAGAGCCTTAGCCCAAGCCAAGGAATTACACACTGCAGAAACACCTTTAGTCTGAAGGCTAAAGAACATTAAGAATGCTAAGGTACAAGAAGGCTCATGGAAAAAACTATGGATCGAGATGCAAGAATTGGCTTATGTCAACAAGAAGCCTACTCAAGCTGCTGAAAAAATAAAATACAGTACCATCTTCAGCTATGTCAATGCACCGCTCATGCCCAGCTTCAGTGGCACCAAGGAAACAATCGTAAAATTTATCATAATTCAGTACCACAATGGCCGGTTCTACTTCAACCAAGAGGTCAAAATCTATGGGGAAGTCATCTCCAAGCTAAAAGGTGTCTCAAACACAGGAGACCCAGTACCAGTCGGTATTAAAGAGGGACTGGTCAAAGAACTAACTGGGTCGACTTCAGGAAAAAACTCTAAGGGGTTGATGATTATTCAAATCACAGCCCAAATGCCACAGATTGTGGCCAAAATAATAGCCATAACACTCACCCTAGCATGACGAGGCAACAACCTCAAATTAGACATGTTAGAAGCTGTCGACACCATTGCGACAAATGGAAAGATATACAGATGGGTTGAATATGTCACCAACATGGTCAATACCATTTGTGAAAGATGCCAAGAGATGGGAGGAATCTTTAGGTTCCCCTCCCTCATAATATGGATAGTCATGTACCATATTTTCCCCAAAGGAAACCCAATTTTTAGGGAACCAACAAGGTTCCACATGTGGAGATTCAAACCATTCTCCCAGAAAGGAACCTTGAAGGAACTTGAAGACGGAAAAGTGTTGTTGGAGAACTAGCTCCAACAGCTAAAAGATCGCACGACTAGATGGAGGGTGCCTCAAAACATCTGATGAAGTCTATCGACAAAGTCCCACATCCAGCAACAGCTCGACCATACTTCGGTGTGGTACATGCAGGGCGTCGACTCAAATGCAAAATCCCTCGACTATTATCCATCGGTCGACCAGATCTTTCGAGAGTTGTCTCGACAAGCTAAAACAAAAATACCAGTACCAGCAACAACAAAGAAGATTGACTTCTTGATCGAGGAGCCGTTAAGTGACCAAGAGAAAGAAAAAGACTATGAGTTGAACCTCTACATTAGTACCTTTGTGTCATAGGAGACATCGGTCAAACACACTGGTCTAATTCAAATCATCATCAAACCTTTGACAACACAGAGGGCAAAACCACAGATAGAAGAAACATAGGCAGAAAGTCTCATCCTGACCTAGGAGCCAAGGGGAGAGATAGAACCAGAAAACCTAGAGTATGCTATCACAAAAGGCATTATAAGAAAATTGTCGAAAGAGATAGCAGCTGCAAGAAAAAAGATAAGAATACAACAACGACAATAGGGAAAAGGTAAGTGCAAGCTTATCATTACAGAATCATCAGATGACGAGGAGGAACTGGGAGCTATGGCCATCGACATAATAGAAGATTCCGTAGCAAATAAAGTGCCAGTGGAAACCTAGTTCCAAAGATTTGGTGAGGCAAGAACACTACCAAGATGACCAAAGAAAACCAAGATCACCCACATGACGACGCCTGAAAACGTCGTAGATCTTGTGTCTATGCCTCCACCTCCATCCTCGACAAAAGTAATAGAGGAGAAAGTACTAGAACAAAATTTGATAAGCCCACTCGACTTGTGCAAAAATGCTATGTTGGAAGTTGTCAAAGAAAAGTTCGACAAGGACAAATATTTGCAGGCATTCATTGAGAAACTGCCTGAGATATTCACATCGGTACAAAAGCTTTCCACAAAATCACCTCTCTTTGAGGTCGGTGGATACCAACCAGGTCATGAATTCCAATCACGAACCTTTGCAACTATCACTTTGACTTTCATGAGAAATCCTGACAAGTAAGCTGAATTTACTGCATGTCAGACCGCGACTATCACTCCGAATGTACCCCAAACCAACCTGCCAGCCGCTATACCGACCGGAGGAGAAGAAAATGTCGAGGACATAAATTGAAAAATTAACCAAATGTTCTCCGACTTGGACTCACCTCCCCAGCCCGACAACCCACCTCTTGACCTCACTTTCACCAACCCAATCACCCCCGACCATTCACCAACTCCATCACCACCACCACCATCTCCCCCACCACCACCACCCCCCGACTCAGAACAAGCCCCACCACAACCATTAGCACCAACTGCATCCACTTCTGCACCCCCTGCATCTAACCAACTAGAGGCAGCAGTCATCCCACCTCCCCAAATAGAGAAACCATCAACCACTATACCACAAACTGAAAATCCCGACTCGACTTTTGCAGGTACACAGGTGCCGACACAAGCAGAGATGAAAAACATAAGAAGAGGAAGGAGAAATAGAAGAAGGAGCATCATGGACAGCCATCAAAGTTCCATATCAAATTGAAAGATGCAACCTCACTAACCAATGTAGAGCTCAGACAACTCCTGAAAACCCTAGAAGTCGAAGTAAAGACAAGGAGCCAGTAGAGACATAAGGAACTCGACAACAAGGTTGAAGAACAGGTCAAGTTCCTCAACAAATGCAGAAACCTTGCACAATTAGTAATTCCAGAGCCCGTAGAGGTTGACACCGACAAACTGCTCGAAAGAGCGTATCAGCTATTTGAAAGCATGGTGTCAGCACTCCAAGCACAGATTCAAGAAACAAAGGACGAGCAAAAAGAAGAAACTGTCCACCTTGTAGCTAGGGTTTCACCCCTAGCTTGTGCGAATGAGCACCTACTAAGGACAATGGATTCCTTAGTAGCAGTTCAATGATATATGAAATAAAAGATGCTAAACAGTAATGAAAATTAATCTAAACATGTTCATGAAGCAAAAAAGTAAAAGTTAAATAATGAATTTTATTGATCTGACCTCCAATGTGGAGGTTGGTGAAGCCCGTTGCGCTGATCCGAGAGGTTGCTCCGAGCTCCACCTGCTCCTTCTCTTTCTCCAATGGTGGAAATGGGCCAAAAGGGGCTCTCACGGTGAAAGTAGCTCGATGGTGAGCTAGGGTTTCAAGAGCAATTTTGGTAGAGGCAGGATACTTGTGATTGTGGATTTGGATTAAGGGGTCTCCATCACTTATTTATAGTGGTGGAGTGTCGATTTAGGGTTAGGGTTTCAGCTGTTTAGGGATTTTTCCTCCTTTTCCTCATTATTTTATATTTTTTCTTCCTTTTTGGAGGAATTTTGGATATTTTTTGGAGGAAAAGAGGGTTTTATGGCCTTTTGGAGGCATTTTAAGCCTTTTGGAGGCTTTTCAGATGGTTTTATGGGTTGTTGATGGAAATATGGTAGGAAAATGGACAAATGAGCCATGTAATGGGGTAGATGAGGTAGTGAACCTTTTTTGGGTGTTAACACACCTCCTAATGGCATAGAACATAGCCTTTTTTGAAGCTTATAAAGTTCTACAAGATCACATGGAGGAGTATGTCATCACTGAATAAACACTGCGAGACTAGCTTGCTTACTACGGGAAAGTCTATCAGCAAACATGGTAGACCCGACAAGGGATCCAAGCACTTGAAAACAGGAAAACCACTGATGAAGCACCCAGAACCACAATAGAAAAATAAATAGTGCTTGAGACAGCCAAGCTGCAGAAACTTGAGAGGGAAGCACATCAGTGGGTGCACCAAGATATCCCCAACCTGGAAAAAGTCGACATCATCTTCCCATAGATGAAACGACTTGTCAAGACTTCAGAGGAGAAGGACCAGTTTATGGGTCCCGACATGGAGATAATAGCTGAAGTCTCCATTTCAGAGAAGATGTCAATCTTATCAAGTTTGACTATACTCACCATCGACATCCATAAAATATTGCAAAGTTGGACAGATTTCCAACATCACCTAACAGTGACATCCCCAGCAATTGTCGAAGTCTGTGTACAGAAAAGACCGACCATCAGACTTCACAGCCCATAAAGACCAGGCACATCATAATGACTACTAAGACAGACATAACTATTTTTGTACCTCGCTGTTTCTTTGGGACGAAGAAACATTTTGTTCATGGGGGAGATGTTGGAGGAGTAAGTTGGTAAGTAAAATTTAATGATAGCCGACTTAGTCGATCAGCTGACTAAGTCGATCAATCGACTAAGTCGGTTGGTTGACTAAACTAGAGATTAGGTCGGCCACCTAAGGTCGTGTTGGTTCACCGAACCGACAGGTAGTTATTTTGTCACTATTTTGTAATCATATATATTAGGTTGTTGAGCCAGATGAGAACTTGGTTCAGTTCTCTGTATTGTATAGACCCTCTCGTGCTAATATAATCTGTTATTCAATCTATTAGTTCTTGTCTCTTGTCTCTGTTATGTATGTATTATTGGTAACCTTATGTGATCTGTGAGATTACAACAAGACATTAAGGTATTCCCACTACCCAATAGAGAGGGAAATTGCCACTGATGACTAAAATCCCCAAGTTACTATCATAAAACTCTAAATCTCATTCCCAGAGAAAGATGTGTTGCAGTCAATAGGAATATATCTGTTGGAAGGAAGGCATTAAGGAATCCTTCATCATCCAACATGAGGTAAATCAGAGACTAATTGGATCTGGAATTGGTATTGAATTTCACAACAAGGACCACTGAAGACATGATGTAATGAACTGATGCTAGGGAAAGGCCAACACAAAAGGTCAAGGAAACTGCAGAATGGCCTATAAAGGTTTAATCCTTGAACAGTGAGCACAACACAAAAGCGACTTAGGAAACTTTTGACACAAAAGGACCAATGACACAAATCTGATGTGTAGGATACATTGACAGATTCCCCATATAATTGGAAAAGAGACCAACTGGAGGAGACAGAAACTTTGGATCAGGATAAGGTCAAAATACTAGGACCCAATTGTTGATAGACTCAAAACTGGTGCTTTGTTCAAGCAAACAAGACTTGCTGCCATGATGTAAAAAACATGTGAATGAACTTCCCTTCCCCTCTTTCTTGTAAAGGTTTAACGAGTCCAAGAAAGCAAACTCAGGACCCTCTTCATTTTTTGCAAGCTCAAAGAAGAGACAAAAGAATGCTTGATAAAGCACTTATTCATGGATTTTACAAGCCCAAACTAGTACATGCTCGACGGTGTTTTCATAGTTTAGAGAGTCTGAAAACTCTAAAGAATACTCTAGGGGGGTGATTTTTCGTACAATTTAGTCTTCTGAGGCCAGAAAAGTATATAACAAACCACAGAAGTGCTCTCTTAGCTTCCGAAGAAGTAAGGTGCACCTTTTTTGTATTTAGTCAGGAAGGTCTGAAAAGGTTAAATTACCACCTACCCAACGCTCCTTCAAAAGCAGCATATAGCCCGAGTCTTACGAGTGTGAAGGAAGGCAAGATCACTACGAAATATCCATTTGATTACAAGGAATGGGGCTTACAACAATAAAATCGATGCTTTGTTCTTTAGTGTTTAACGAGCATGACAAAGACATAAAGTACACTCGAAATATTTTTCATGTTTAGGTCCAGAGCACGAAAAAGAGAAAACTAAAATCATACCAGGGGTTCCTTTTCTGTAAGTTTAGTCCCTTAGGTTCGAAAAAGTGATAAACCTATTCTTGAGAATACTCTTCTCAATTCTGAATAAAAGAGAGTGGTCCTTTCTCTTATTATTCCACATGGTCCGAGAAAGTGATAACCTACCACCAATGTGGATGCCCATTCACATATTCTTAACGAGCCTAAATGGACAAGTTTACTTGGCAGTCAAGTTTATCTTGAGGAGTCAGACCTAGGCCTAAATAAACTCAATATCTTTCTCATGAAGTTTTAACGAGTCCAAAAAATTAAACTCATGACCTCCTTACTGTTTTTAGTGAGCTCAAAGGACAGCAGAAAGAATGCTCTAAATGCGAGGAGACGAGTGTCAAGGGCAAGAGAAACTAGTTCTAAGTGTGAGGAACAAACCTATGCATAATGCAAGGAACAAGAACAAGGTAAAGACACTCAAGGAATTTCTCCTCAAGGTAAAGGGTGTCAAGTTGCAAAGGAAAAATGATATAAGGCTTAGCGACGATGAGAACAAAGATAAGGGATTATACAACAAGCTAAAAGCATGAAAGTCGACATCATGCTCATAAGAGCGAGTGGGGTACATGCAAATGCAGTTACAGCTCGAACAACAAGAAAAGGCTAGTAAACAGTTGTGAATCCAACTAAAAATCCTATCTCCAAGAAACAACAACATCAGAATCATATTCAGAAGAAAATATCTGATGCAGGTCACTTTGGCAGAAACACATGTGGCTTTGCTATCTTCTACAAAAGATGTAGTCAAGACAGAAGCAAGGAAAGAGGACTCTATAGTGCCAAGATCCGAGGGTTTATAATCAATAAGATCAACCTCAGAAGGAGAGAAAAAATTAACAAGGGATATAGAGTCTGCAGGAACAAACTCAATATCACAGGAGTTGAAAAATTCATAAGAAAAATCAAACTCATCAGGATCACTGACTTTCTGTTCAAAGAAAGAGTCAAAAGACTCAACAAGACCAACATAAGAAGAAAGGTCAAAATTACTAGGCAAATCAGGGTTAGACTTAGGCACAACTGAACCAACATCCAACAGAAGATCAGACTGTATCAAAGACTCTAGGAAGACTCCATCCGAAGGAAGGAGATCATTTGAGATGGGACACATGTCTAAACTTTCAAATGGATCAACAAAGTGGATAGCACGCTCCATAGTCTGTATAGGATGACTCACCTGTTCAATTGATGGGACCAAGTCTCGAGAAGGTAAGCATGAAAACAGAGGTTGCTTCTCAGTAGAAATTGAACGCAAAGGACATGAGGCCACATATCTCACATGTGGCGGGGTAGTGTCTATAGAAACATTGGGAATCAATAAAGGAAAAACATGGTCTCTAGTTGGGTCAGGAGACGGATCAAGAAAATCCAACTGGTCGATAGTGACAATCTCTTCGCCATGATTAAATTACATCACATGAAAGAATGTTGACACCATAGCTTGCATGGCATAGACATAATCATGTCCAAGGAGCATATTGAAGTCCAAGGGGTCTTCTATCACCATGAAGTCAACTAAGACAGTCTTCCCACCCAAAGTAACAGGTGTTTGAGCAAGAATTCCGAAGGCTATACAAGTTCTTCTATCAAATGCTATTAATTGACTAGCATTCGACACAATATTGGGAGATCCCATGCCTCGCCAAGCATGAGAAGACAATATACTAACTGAGGATCCTTCATCAACAATGCAACGAGCAATTGTGTATTGTTCAACTTTGACCTTTATCTGGAAAGGTGCATTAGTAGGAAGGTATGGCTCAACTAGGCTATCCCAATCAAAGGAAGCAATCTGAGAGCTTGGTGGGGGTTGATCTGAAGCGAGTTCAGTGCCCCCTTTTTCAGTAATTTCTGAACTGGCAGTGAAGAAAATATGAATAGCAAACACTTCACTCTCCAAAGGAAGAGTGGGATTGATCGACAATGGAATCAATTAAAACGCTTCATGAAAGTCACTCTCCAAAGGGAGAGTGGTATTGACCAAATATGACATTGGTTCAATCACATTAGTATCACTCTCTGAAAGAAGAGTGGGATCGACCAAAGCTGAGATTGGTTCGACCACTTGATCAACCAAAGGTTGAGTAGGTTTTTGAGAAAATATAGGTTGTTCAGGAGAAGGGCTAGAGAAAGCTTGGACTAGCCTTTAGTTAATCAGGTGTGGACCTTTCTTATCTCTAAATATTGCTTATATATGCTTGCTAAATGTTATACATCCACTTTCAACCCCAGTACATTGATGGCCTCTTAAACCCTAGCCATAGGAAACTTTCCTTTACAACACATAGTAAAGTACACCACCTCACAACATGAGGATATTTGTAGAACTTGATATTACTCACAAGTATACTGTCTTGATATTACTCACAAGACTCCACTTGATATTACTCACAATATTTACTGAATTGATATTACTCACAAGTCTACTGTCTTGATATTACTCACAAGCTTTACTGACTTATATTACTCACAAGTCTACTATCTTGATATTACTCACAAGCTTTACTGACTTGATATTAGTCACAAGTCTATTGTCTTGATATTACTCACAAGACTCATCTTGATATTACTCACAAGCTTTACAACATCACCACCTCAATCATATGAGGATATTTGTAGGACTTGATATTACTCACAAGTCTATTGTCTTGATATTACTCACAAGACTGGAGAATGACTCCTGATGTTGTAATCTCAACATATTATAGTCTTATGAAGTGATCCTCCTCTTGGAGGGAATGTCTTATTTCTCTTTGGATGAAGTTGGATGATATCTTTTTCTTTGATAATGCTTTGTGGATGCTAAAATGGTTAGAAGAATTCATACTCAATTAATACTACTCCATTTTTAGTCTTGTTTGATAAAAGGTAGGTAAATTTTGCTTCTTGAATGATTGGATGGTATCCCTAGTACTACATTCTCTTTGAATAGGGATTTTTATCTATTTTATATACTCTTTGCATGGTGGTAAGCCCTCCTAAGAGTAGGATTTCCTTATTTTAACCTTGAATCTCCAACTTTTCCCTAGTTTAGGAATTTGAGACGAACCCTAGAGTTTCGTTCAAGAATCCTTGATCTAGTTGACAAGGATAAATACCTCCAATAGGAAGGCTAGTAATATTTCTCTAGGGCTAGGGTTTAAGGGTATCACTAGTAAAACCCTAAGTTATAATCTTTTGTCGAATTAATATTGCATTTTCATGAGTAAAATCACATTTTCATGGTACAATTAAGGTTAGAATTAGGTATGCTTTTTTAGGTTAAAAACCCTACAAAATCAAAAAATATTTATTTGATTTTTTTGGCCTTCTTAAAATTCTGGCCCTCTCTCCTATAATTTCGACCTGCCTTATTTAGCCCTAAAATCCCTAGGGAGAAATTTTAGGAATCCCTAAAAATTTTATGATATTAAAGCATTCCTAAAACCCTAATTGTACATGTGTAAATATTATTTTTAGGTTAATATTAACTTTTTATTTTCTATTTATGTTAATTTTCTGATTTTTTACATATTTTAAAACCTAAAAAAATCTTAAAAAACCCTAACCCTAAAAAAATGTATTCTGCACTAATTTCAAACCTTGGGTTCGTTCTTCTCCTATTTCCTCCATCCTCTTCTCTGCTTTTCCCCATCCTCTTTCTTTATCCTCCTTCCTTCCCCATTTTCCTCTCTTCCTCTCTCCCTAATCCTTTCCTACTATGGAAATTAAGCCCATTTTTAGCACAATTCATCTCACTAAAAATTTCTAGGAAACATTCATAGATCCACTCAAATTGCAGACTAAAACTAGTGCATAACACTAACTTGCATTGAATAAGTTTACACCACCCAACCTTTTTAATGTACTGGTTGTCCAAACATATAATTACATCAGATATTTGAAAGCCTAAGATGGCAAGTTGAAGCATCACAATCAGCAGGCTTACTAAAGTAAAAAATCCTTCCTATTTGCATAAAACACTTTCCAAATCAGTCAAGGATGTCACGAATTAGATAAATAAGGAATTTCAGCTAATTATTTATGGAAATTTAATGGAATCATTCTTTTAAGAGAGAAAAATACGGAGGATGAGTTGGGAAAAAAGAAGGCAGTTACCATGATACTAGCTTTTACTTTTTCCAGCTTAAAGTTGTAAAAAAAGTCTAAGTACGTGAAAGGAAGGAAAGCACAATTACAAATCTGGGTTTTCAATAAAGTTGGAATAATATTATCTAGAATTAATGTGGGGTGTTCATGGATGTAAACATGGCAAGTGTTTACCAAGTGGTGCAAGTGGAGGCCAACTACCTAGTTTAGAACCTAGGAAAATAATCATGAATATTAATAAAATATATCCCAAGTATAGAGATGGGTTTTTTAGTATTATAACACCCCCCCTTTAAGATTGAATTATGTGAAATATCAGAATTATATCAGATATATAGGACCTATCAATAATTTTTAGTCACCCTTTACATACTGCTTGTCCACAAAAACAAGGAAAGAAGGAAAACCTCATGGGAAAAACCTTCCCTCAAAACATGGACATGAACAAAATTTTGTATAATCTTGTCTTTCAATCTGTCTTCACCATGTGATCAGCTATCCAATGCAATGATTTTATATGGATGAATGTTGGAACAAAATTCTCATCTAGAACTTGGTTAATAATCTTTGCATAAGGTTCCAAGTGCTTAGTGTAAGTTGTTCCATGTGAAAATGGTTCTAGTTCATAGTATAGTGTCTTGGATCCTAGTTTGTCAACATTTGACCCACTTATACTAGTGGTTATTACATAAAGTACTGTTTGTACACTTACCTAGTCCTTTCCTCATTCTATGGATTCAATGTTCCCCTCTATGCTACATGTATGGGGTAGTTATTGCATTTCCCTATTTTAAGGAGAGTGGGTTCACCCTCTCAAATATTTGGTCAATTTTCTCATTAATGGTCCAAAACCAAGCCACTAAACCACCTATAACACCATCATGATGGTTCCTTTTACAATTGTTGACTATCCTAACCACTTCATGGTCCATCTAGGTTCATTTCACCTCATTATGGCCACTTCTTGGAGTTACACTTGGAACAATGTCATAGATTGGGGGAATTAGTCAAGACAATCCAACATTAATATGAGCTACTCATATGGTTTGTTGGACCCATGGTATTTGGTAACCCATGGTATTTACCCAAGGTATTTCATGTAATAATGATGATATATCATACGAGGTTTTTACTCAATAAGCAGAGTGGAAAACTTCCCACTGGAGTGATTTTCCTGTAGTGTTCTATCCAATATTTATTCTCTATTCTTGCTATCTCTTTGTGCAAATAATTCTAAGTGAGATTGTTTTTTCTATATAGATATAGGATGGAATGTCACATGACTAAGAAATTTTGTTATGATGTTGTGCATTCCAAAAACCTACATGGTATTAGAGCTAGTCTGATGCAAAACAATTTCCATTGTTTCTTCCAGTTATCACCTATGGTCATTTGGTTTTTCCTTTTGGCATTTCTCAAGAATGTTGTCGAAGTAAGGACTTTCAAAGAGTGTTGTTTGCAGGTACATGAAGAAATGGTAGAATATTCAACAAATAATCCAGCTCAATTTTCTTTCTCTGTGGCTTCATCTATTTTTCATGAAGTTGTTTTTCATGAATATAACATATGAATTGTTGCCATCAATACTATTGAAGAGAATACCTTTCATCTCTCATCATTATTCTTCCTTGATTCTTCTATTTACTCTGCTAGTGTGCTAAAGAGTGATACCTTGGATGTTTCGGAAGAAGGATCAAAGCTTTGATATGTTGCATTTTCTCTCCTTGGATCCATGCTTCTTATGTATTCCTATATGATTGCTAGCACTGATTTTCAAAGTTGCACAGAAGACGGAGGACACCTACGTTCACTTGGAGTTGATATCACCTATTGTGGTTTAAAGCAAAATTTTAATTTTTTTCTTCATGCATTTGGATTTGTTCTCACCCTGGTTGGTTCTCTATGCATGTTCAAATGGATTCCATAACTGCTTGCTTCCATTTTTGAAGAAATCGAGCACATGTTTTGGGAGCATGATCCATTTCTTCCCAAGAAGAAGATTCCTCTAGACATATTCTTTTAGTTTGGAGAGAATACATATTTTGGTTTCTCTTTCATGTTCATTTTTGAGGGAGGATTTTCCCCATGTGGTTTTGCCTCTTTCCCTAGTTCACATGGATTAATAATGTAAAGGGTGACCATAAGCCTTGTTGCTTGGGACCTCAATAATTGCTTATAAACATTTTGGCTTAAGGCAGGGTGCTGGTACATAATTCTCATCTAGACCTTGGTTAATAATCTTTGCATAAGGATTGAAGTGTTTAGTGTAAGTTGTTCCATGTGAAAATGGTTCTAGTTCCTAGTCTAGTGTCTTGGATCCTAGTTTGTCCACATTTGACCCACTTAGGCTAGTGGTTATGCCATAAAATATTGTTTGTACAATTACCCACTCCTTTCCTTATTTTATGGAGTTAATGCACTCCTCTATGCTACATTTATGGGGTAGTTTTACCACCTAAGTTGTACTTAGTGGTTTTTTATCAAGTGATCCTGGTGAATAGGACAAGGATAACTTGTTTGGACTTCAGAAGACCTTAAGTCTTGTTTCTGGGAAAATTTCTTGTACTATATCACATGTTCATATCCCCTTCAGGGAGTTGTAATAAATGTTCTAGCATGATAGTGTATGTAAAAGACTCGGTCTCATAGACTTTATTTGTCAATCCGATCAGCCCAGGGTGTTTTTTCCCTTGGTTATTATTGGTTGTTGAATAAACGACTGATAATTTCTGAGTTTTTCACTCAATAACTCCAAAGTTGGGGTGGTCGTCTTGGAATTTAGGCCTATTGAGGTTATTAGAGTCTATGTGTCAATGTATAAGCATGCTAGGCATCATGGTTGAGTCATATGAACATGTCTAAGTCCCCCTAGGTTTTTTTATTTTTTTTAATTTTTAATTTTTTCAGTGTTTTTTATTAAAATTTAATTTTTCCAAAACTTAGGCTATTTTTTAATAGTTTAATTTGAAAAATTGGTTTTGTAATAAAAGTGGGCTCGGAATTCCATTTCAATCATGTAGGTGCTCATTTTCAAGCTAAGAGCACCTAGTAAACCTATAGACCCACTATTTCCTAGTTTTAAGTGATTTTCCATCACTCAAGTTAGCAAGCCCCAAAAAATCAATTATTGATTATTTTAATTAATAAATTGATGAATAATGGAGCAAATCCAAAATCCTAGATCATTGGATTCCCAGCTGATTTGATTGAAATCAGTCAGATCTGCACCAGATTGACTGGATCTAACAAATCCTTGACTGAAGGAGGTGATCTAGGTGGATCCATAGTTGAAATTCAACTTCCTTTATGGGGAATTTCACCCTCCCTCTATCCTCCACATGTGTGGGCTCATCTGGATGAGTTTTGGTGGATGCTTTAGTCAACAGGTTAAGGTGTTAGCTCAATTATCCCCCCGATTGACATTCAGACTCAGTAGAATCTCAATTCAGCTTCAGATCAGGCATTGATGGACTCTCCTTCAGCTCCAGTCTCTCTCTCCTTGGGATTTACGCCCCCCTGGGCTGGATCTCTTATTTTTTGTATAAATAAAGCTTAGGTTGCCTCTTCCAAGCTAGTTAGAGCTGGATTGAGGAGTTTTTGCCATTTTAATACTGCTATATTTTGTGAATAAAGAAGCTTTGGAGGATATACCATGCAGTGCATGTGTTTGTGTGGATTCCCAACATCATGCTGCTAATGTGGTAACTGCAATTTCTTTCCAATTTCTGCGCTGCTTTTGTTTTCTAGCTTCAAAGATTCAGTTGAATCAAGTAAGGGTGTAAACTAGGCAAGTTAGATTACTCGCTCTTGTTTATCCATATTATGTATGCTCAATAATTTCAGTTATATGCTTAAATAAGATTATTTTTGCATGAGCTTTCATTTTTGTTGTTGTATGCATCTATATCCAGATCTCACAAGGTGTTGTGAAGGATTGTGTTATTTAGTTGCCGATTCCCAATTGGACGAAGGTGTGGATCAAGATTGACACCATTCCTTATCCAATAAACTCAAGACTCTGTCCCTCAGTGCTCCACAAAAGGGCCTCCTTTCAGCTTGGTTCCATTCAAGCAATGAGTCGACCTTCTCTCCTCTTTTCCTCCTTTCTTTAAAAAAATAAATCTTCTGGTTACCTGTTTCTTCCTCTTATGATCAGATCTAGTTCTAAGAATTGAATATATATTGTTAGATCTAGTTCATAAGAGTATTTCTGCTTAGATTTGTAATTTCATAAAGAATATCATTTCATAAAGATAGATCTAGGTGTAGGAATTTCCTTTTTGCAAGTAGCTAAATCATAGATCTAAAGCTTGCTCATAAGGTAGTTTCTTTTTTTGTTCTTTAAAGATTTAAATTCTGCAAGAAAAAGTGCATATCTCATTGGCTGACCAAACAACAAGCCAAGATCCCAAGGAAAGCTTGCTTTCCTTGGTTCCTGTTGGCCTGATCTTCTGACCTAGTCCAACTAAGGAGATTAAGCCCACACAAGCAGCTTAAAGCAACTCCCGGTGTGTTTGAGATAGAAAAATCTCACAGGTTATGGTCTTGCTACCAACTGAATTTTCTCTCAAGGAGAGACTAAAATTCAGTAAAATTTTTTTTATCCTAATCTTGTTTCTATCTAAATAAACCCTAAAATTAGTTTACTACTGCCTAAGTTATCCTAGAGTTGCTTTCTTAATGAAAGTCTTCGAGTTTTGAGGATTTCATATTTAATATTCTAAATTTTAAAAGACTATTATAATTATTCTAAAATTATCCAAATTCTATTTAACAACCGTTAATTGTAACTATATTAAAATAAGACTAACTAAACTATCCTATCCCAGCTGAGAGCAATTTGAATATTATATTAATTATCAATTAATATAATGATGAACAGAAAGATAAATGAGTAAGATATAAATAAAAATATTTAAACCATCCACACTAAATCATTCTGTTATAAGTTACCTAGACAGAGAAATTGAAATAAGCAATTACTTTGAATTTTTCTGAAACGTTTAATTAATTAACAACTAACAAACAACATTAAATATTTGAATGAAAGATAATGTCCATAATGAAATTACTGCACAAATACAAGTAAGATCGAAAGAAACATAAATATGTATATCATTATATCTCGAATTTTCAAAAAAATATTGAAAAACTCAATCATAATAACATACTAATTCAAATACAATATTGTGTTGACAAAGTGAAATATCAAATATTGCATCAATAGTATAAGAAGAAGATTATGTATTGAAATAAAAAGTATCCAAAATAATACCGATCAACGATACCGGTCTGAGAATATCCAGTCACATTCCACCTCTCAAGATAAAACCTCAGTAAGGAGCAAAACTAGTACTGAAATATAATTTAAATGATTTTTCTCTTCAGTCACTCCATCCCCCTTTACATAAAAATTACTAGTTTATATATAACCTCCTGAGTCTTTATATCAGTTTTTTTTATAAATGTTGTATTCAATACCATAGGGGTTCTATCACTATTAAAGTGCACTGAATCTCTTCAAAAGACACTTGTCACAACTATTACTATAGGATAATAATAATCAAAAAAATCTAGCCTGTATCATCTCCTGATTTAAAGGAACTGGCACATTCGTGGCTATTTTGAAATTCCAATCTTCAAGAAGCAATAACGTCTTCCAACTGAGATCCAAAACATCCTATATTTTCTAAGAACAGTGATAACATGCCCACCTGTTTAAACAAACATAAGAATCTTATTAAAACCAATTTTAATAGAAATAACAAAAGAAACAATAAATTATATGCGTGCCTGCAAAATTTGGGATTTTGCAGGCATGCACTTAAAAAGATTTTATTACTTGTTGATAGAGAGATAAACCATATAACTGAAAATAGAAACGATCATCAAGTTCTAGTTTGTAAATTTATCACTCTTCTAGCCTCAGAGAGTTTAGCTTTGAGCCTGATGATTACTAGCTTTTGTTGATCAACTTGCTCAAGCAAGTGCTGGTTTGTATCTATCATTGATTTTTTTGCTTTCTTGTATTGATTCTTCTTGATGTTCATCTCTTTCCATCTATTAATCCAATTTAGTAACTCTGCCCTGAATGTCTTATTTTCCTCATCTTTCAAGGCTGCGCTTGCTTGACATTTGTTTAGTTCATTTTTCAAATCTGCAATTTTAGTTTCATATACCCTGTCAAGGACCTGTTGGAGAGTTTCTTCCTCCTTATCATGACATGAATCATCTTCTTGAGAAGAATCAATATTATCTATATCTTGAACTGATGGTGGAAAGCTCATAAAAGATGGCTCAGGGCCTGAACCACAAGCATCCATGCACGATGGACCAGTTTCAAATTTACCTGACTCTGTAATGTCATTAATCAACAATTTTTCACGATTATTCTCTATGAAAATAGGTTCATCCATATGTGTGGTTTCGGGAACCAATGATGGAACATCATCCTCAAGATGGACAATCACTGGCTGAGTACTCTGTTGAGTGGTCGCAGGAACAGAGGCTATAGGTGTAGTATTCATGCTTCTAGTGATTCTTCTTGTACGAACAAATACAAGACCTTTTGGTTCAA
Source organism: Pseudotsuga menziesii (assembly GCA_001517045.1). NCBI lineage: Eukaryota > Viridiplantae > Streptophyta > Pinopsida > Pinales > Pinaceae > Pseudotsuga > Pseudotsuga menziesii. Next base: position 139,413 of record LPNX010496064.1, on the reverse strand, counting down.
AACTCCCTTTGTCACAACACACCTGTGCTAATTGTTCAAGTTTTCACATGGACTCATCACCATGTTTTCAAGGAGTACATAACTTAGAGGGATTTTCAGAGTTAACAGTATCAACATCTTCGTTTTTGACCAATCTGCCCTTCACCTTTGCAGGTGTACTAAAGCACTTGTCGGATAGAGATTGGTCCATGGTTGTCTCAACATAACAGGGAGCTATATTCACAATTTTATAATTACTAATACAAGTACTTATAGGTGGATTTGCTTCCTGAAGCTCTTTATCCCTTGTCTCAGCCTTACGAACATTATCAACTTCAGATTTTACTGAAGCCTTACGCTTCCTATGAGTTTTAGGGGGAGGGTTTGGCCAATACTATGTTGGACCTAATTTACATTCAACCAAACAATCATCCCAAGATTTACAGCTCAGAGACAGCTGATGCTGGATTAAAATTTTAATTAGACCATGATGGAACAAACTCCTATCACGATTACCTATGGTAGTTTGAACCGAATGCACCATTTTCTCCAGACTTTGCAATAGGTAAAATGGGAGATTAAGTTTAAAACCTTTCAATGCTAACAGTAGTCGCAGATGATAATAATGCAGATGGGAGAATCGACCATCACATGATACATACTTGACTAAGATTTCATAGAATGCTCGCCATTCTGGCTTTAAAAAATAACCGAAACCCCAATCTTCAACTTTGCATTGGCCGATAAGGGAAACAGTAAGGATTGACATTTCTTCTTGTCCACTTTTCCTCCTTTAAACCATCGTTCTCTAGTTTGAGGAAGCTCCGTAGCTTCTACAATCTTGTTTTCATCAATTATAAACTTGAAATCCCCAATATGTGCTACATTTTCTTTAAAACTCAAAGCAAACTGTTTAGTAACCTCCGCATTATGGCCACTGAAACACCTAAAAAACTGACCCCATCCAATCTTTTCGAATAATAGAGTAGCTTTCTCATCGGCTTCAACTAGCTCTGGTCCTGAAATTTCAAAACAGCTGAGAGGAGCCATTGTTTCCTCCTCACTACTACTCTGGTTATGGATTGAAATTTTAGAAGTCGTGAAGATTGGAGGAATAGGCACCCAAGTATAAGACAGTACGTGAAATGTCAAATCCTCAATTGCCTCATACGTGACAGAGATGAGAACTCCAATTTTAGCCATATTAACCAAATTTGGAGATGATGAGCACAACAGCCAGTGCTTTCGCTATGATAAATGAATGGACTAACCACGACTAACTGAAATTCTTTAGAAAGAAGAATGCAAAGGACATTTCAAACTCTAGCTAATCCTTCATATCGAAAATCATTCGATTCAAGGATTACAGATCAAAACATTTATGACATTAAATATTGAATGATGAGCTCGTACAACATCATGAACGGGAATGGTTATCAATCATATATGCAATTAAATTCTATTGAAACGATTTCATTATTACACCCACATCTGTCAATTAAATCGATAGGTGTTTAACCAAACCCTCATACCAATACGAATTCAATCCTCATGCAGCGATCCTTGTAACAGATGTTGTCTATTAACCATATGAGTCATGTGTCTTCATTAAAAACTATCAATTGATGATTTACTCCATATTACACATGGAAGGTAGTCGTGTTTATTAACATGATGATGTAGAGTTATAATAATAAACCTCAATGTCCTTGAAATGCAACTATCTAATGATCCATATTGACACTCAAACCATATATATATGTAGTTTTATTTCAAAATATAGTTTTAAAACTTTATGAAATCCTAACCATTTATGTCCCAAAACCATATTTGATAGGATATAAAGCTTATAAAACTATTATGGTTATTATATGACACATGAAAATTTCGAAATAATATTCATTTATTTGCACTCTCACTAGTTATATATATACAATTTTTACAAAGCAATGATATGATATTAAAGATTAAGTCATGTGAAATATGAACCTTAGGTTTAATGAAAATAATTTTAATTAATAAATCACCTTTAGTTCTAGGGATTTCAAGAACTTATAATATCTTATCAATACCCAAGCTCCAAACAAATTCAAAATGTGTCTTCTTTAAAAACCAATTAGCATACTATACTTCTTAAATCTCTTAAATCAACATATACAATCAAATGAAGTAATCAATGACAAAATTGATCATATATAAAATTCATGAGACTGACAGCTGCTAATTTATCGAATTTATGAAAGTGTTTTCATAAATTTCTAATATGACTCTTAACTCTCCTATAATTAAGAGTACCTTCAGAATCAAAGATTCTGAAGGCACTCTTTTATAATCTTCAAAAGTTAAATCATAAAAGAGAGCTGATCCCCCTTCATCTTAATGAAAAAAATGAAGGGGTTTTTGATGACTGCCAACAGTTCGTTTTTGCAAAACTAGAGTAGCCTATTTTAACAATTTTTTACTTAGTTTTTTTTCGGTAACTAGCGTGGTGACCCAAAACACTTTTAAAGTGTTTTTAGGGCACATTTGATTTTAATTGCTCACTATTTTTTAGCAGGTTTTAAAAAAATAAGAAGGAGACTCTACCCATTTTTCAACTCTTGGGCAAACCAGAGCTTTCCAAAGGCTTCCCCCACTGTTGTGATTTTAGTTTAGCTTGTTACAAGCTTGTTGTAAGCCTTTGGATCCTAGATAACAAGGACCAAAGTGCATAATTTAGTTTTCTAATATTGTAACCAATAATAATAAAAATAATCATTTCGAGTAGGCTCTTTCAACCCCACTCCCCATCCCCCCAGGGGGGGTCCGCGTCCGTTTCACCTTTTTGCATTTTTTCCCCTTTTTGCTCTAGATTAGTCTTTTTATGCAAGATTTTATACTTTGATAACATTTTTCATTATTCCATATTTTAATTTCAATATTAATCATACTACTTACCCCACGACTTCCTGATTGACCCGCAAGGGGAAAGAGATGCGTGGTAGGACTAATTAGAAAACCGGCATTGTGTATCTTCGATTCCTTTTTCATCAATTGTTTCATTAGCTATAACAAAATTAACCCCTCCTTGATTCCCCGATTGAGATCCACTTGGATCGAAAGAGGTTCTTGGAGGGTTTTCTTTTTAACAAGAACACCTATCTTAAAATTAACTAAAAACAACGAAAACTCCAGTGTGTATGCTGTGTAATTGGTTGCGGTTCATCCGATCAGTTGAGCCACATTAAAAGAACTTGAGTGACTAGAATAATTAGGATTCACTCTCCCCAAATTGACAAACCATCAGGTGAAAATCCAACGCCTCAATCAAACCATTACGGTGGCAAAATACCCAAAGGAAGTGGGAACTTCTGAAAAGTGACCTCGAGGCATCGATCTCTGTTACACCTTCAGGTGCATTATGAACAACAGCCTTAGAGACTCCATTCAGCCCACATATTCCTTGCAGGTAGCCATGATGGTTTAGTTTTTGATATACTTCAAGTACCCCCTGGGTATATCTGGAGTCCCCTTGCCTAAGTTAAATTACTCATCTCTACATTAATTTAAAATTAACCAAGATACAATTGCACAACATTTATTTCAGCACTTGCAAGCACTCTTAAATATTTTTGACTCAATTTTTGGCACTGGTCAACTGTTTATTTCTTTCAATCTATATGCGATTGTGTGTCATTTCATGCTTACTTGTGATTATCTTATCTGGTTATTTGTTGTTTACAATTGTTAAGTCAAAAATCCTTAAAAACATACTCTTTAATACCATCATCATACTAAATAATTTTTCCTTAGTAACTTAATAGGGTCTACCCCCCTTGGCTTTGTTAGGAGTTGAGACTAAACGGAGGAGTCAAGAACAAGGTGACAGCCTTGACTCAAGACTTGCCCCCAAGGACACACCAAGTGGCTTGAATATTTTTGCCACATGACCCAGGTGTGTGAAAGGCAGCAACACTTTTTGGCGTCGTTGCTAGAGATAAATCTTTTTATTCCTGTAGTACGACTTTTGTTTTCTTCCTTTTTTTTTCACTTTGTTTGATGAATGCTTAGAGTAGATCTGTAAATTTCATTTGGCGACTCCACTGACCTTTTTCAGTTTTTATTTTTACAAAGAAAAGCAAAATATAATTTTTGTGAAATATTTATAAATGCTTATTTTTCTTTTTCACATGGCGACTCCATTGAAGGGATAAAGCCCTGATTTCTCATAAATTTGTTGAGACTTGTTGTCTATAGATGAGCTCATACAACATAGTAAATCCTTAAAATGCTCATTATTCAACAGCTTCACTTCAGTACAAAATACATGGTTGATATATGCTACTGATAGGCCATTATGGATGATGAAGATTATGGTGCTCTAACTTCTAATGCATATCCTTCCATCAATTTCTCGGGCATCCCGAGTTTTCCTAACTATGAACCATATCTCGAGGATGAAATATATTCCCAGGCTCTGACTTTTTATGAAAATGGTGATTCAGTTGTTTGTCACATCATATTTGTTTTTGCATTTGTGACAAAACTCAACATACTTCATAGGGATAATGTGATGCGAATCTTTGCTCATTCTTTGAAAAATAAGGCTTGGACATGGCTTTGTGGTCTTCCTGATAAATTCATTACCTACCATGGAGATTTGTGTGCTATGTTTTTTTAGAGGTGGCATGATGGTGAGGGAGATATGATGACGGTTATAGAAAGGACCCTCACCTACCTAAATGAGATAAAGGATCCCATGAATTCCATTGTAGATGAGGACACTCGGGATGATCCTATTGAAGAGCTTCAGGAGGAGCCCATGATTGAACACATTGTTGAAGACTCTCCTCATGTCACCATAGCTGAAAACATTGAATATTTGAGGTATTCTCAAGTGTGTTGCAATGTTGATATTTTTCCAGAAATCCCTCTAGAGGAACCCACTGAGCAACACATCCTAAGTGATCCCATTGAGTATGTTCAAAAAGTTTCCTTGATTGAAGATATTATTGAAGATACTTTTCATGATATCATAACAGAAGCCTATAAAAAAACTTATGATAAGATCAGTATGGTGTGTGATGACACTAGACCTTGTTCTCCATATAATGATGACAGTTCTGGAAGGTTTACTTCCTTATGACCTTTTTTCTGAAGAAGATGAGCATGAAAATGAGGACAAGTATAACTTGGAGCATGACACAAGTGACGAAGACTCCCTTATCTCCGACAAAGATATTGATGAGGATTCCTGGACATTCATGGAAAATCCAGTCTATGACATGAATAAAGAGGAAAATAATGAACCATAAACTTTTGATGGTTTTGTTTATTCTCCTGTCTATGGCATATCTAAAGGAGACAACATGGACCTTATGGACTTGGGAAACTTTGATATGGAAAAGGAACATGCAGTTTATCCATATGATCAGTCTGAGCCATATATCAATATCAGCAATGAGGACAAAGAGAACTTGATATCAACAATGGGGACTCCATCACATATGACATGGATGGGAGTGATGACTATTGGAATTTCATAGATAATCCAACTTGAGAAAACCTTATTAATAATTCCATCCATGGTATGTCTAGCAAGGGGAGTGTCTATTCAAAAAATTGTGGAATTCCAATATACGATACATCCATAGAGGGGAGCACGGATCTAGATACATGGGAAAATATTAGTATGGAAGAGGAGCATTCAGAACCTTCACATCGTCATTCAGAGTCATATCATGCAGAGCCGCACAAAGGTATCAGTAATGAAGAAATTGAGAAGCAGTGTTGTGAAAAGTTAGATGTGATGCAGTGAGTGGAATATCAGTCTCAGCCATCTTTTTCACATATAGAGGTTCCTTATGATTTGGATCTACTTGGGGCTTTTGCAACGAGTTATCATTTGATAAGCCTTGATGATCAGTATGATGATGTAGTCATTCTGCCTCATTGTGTCGATTGGTATATCAGTCCTATCCAATCATGGATAGAAGCAGCATGCACGAGCACATACCATTTTGGGAAGCAATTTGGTGAAGTATTATATTCTTATGATCTCCCATCCATCCCACCCATTCCAGATCATCATGTAGGTTTGCATTTTATGAATAAGGTATCCTTACTTTGGCTGGTAACCAAAGACAAGGAAATTTTTTTTATGTTAATAAAATGCTTAGGTGGTTACATTGGATTTTTTATTACACCTAACCTTTTTATATCATGCTTAGAATAGGAAAATAAGATCCTAAAAGAGAGCATTTACTTTCTTCATTTATGTTTTGTACTAAGCTATAATAAAACTTTTTTTTCATTAGTTAATTACATTTATTTTCTTTAAATAAATAAGCTTAATGGTTCATTTGGTTTTTATATAAAGCTTTTGCTACTAAGGTTTTCTTGTCAAGTTGAGATGTTTTTACAGGGTATATAAATGAGAGATTCTGGTGTTCTTGTATCCTCTCCTTGCCTTAAAGTCTAGATCAAGCACACGTCCCATAGTTGGAGCCAGAATGTTACCACCTAAGTTGTACTTAGTGGTTTTTTATCAAGTGAGCCTAGTGAATTGGACAAGGATAACTTGTTCAAACTTCAGAAGACCTTCAGTCTTGTTTCTGGGAAAATTTGTTGTACTATATCACATGTTCATATCCCCTTGGGGGAGTTGTAATAAATGTTCTAGCATGATAGTGTCTATAAAATACTCGGTCTCATAGACTTTATTTGTTAATCCGATCAGCCTAGGGTGTTCTTTCCCTTGGTTATTATTGGTTGTTGAATAAACGACTTATAATTTCTGAGTTTTTCACTCAGTACCTCCAAAGTTGGGGTGGTCGGCTTGGAATTTAGGCCTATTGAGGTTATTATAGTCTATGTGTCAATGTATAACAATGCTAGACATCATGGTCGAGTCATATGAACATGTCTAAGTCCCCCTAGGCTTTTTCATTTTTTTTAATTTTTTAATTTTTTCAGTGTTTTTTATTGAAATTTAATTTTGCCAAAACTTAGGCTATTTTTAATAGTTTAATTCAAAAAATTGGTTTTGTAATAAAAGTGGGCTTGGAAGTCCGTTTCAGTCATGTAGGTGCTCATTTTCAAGCTAAGAGCACCCAGTAAACCTATAAACCCACTATTTCCTAGTTTTATGTGATTTTCCATCACTCAGGTTAGAAAGCCCCAAAAAATCAATTATTGATTATTTTAATTAATAAATTGATGAATAATGGAGTCAATCCAAAATCCTAGATCAGTGGATTCTCAGCCGATTTGATTGAAATCAGTCATATCTGCACCAAATTGACCGGATCTGACAAATCCTTGATTAAAGGAGGTGATCTGGGTGGACCCAGAGTTGAACTTCAGCTTCCTTTATAGGGAATTTCGCCCTCCCTCTGTCCTCCACACATGTGGGCTCATCTAGATGAGTTTTGGTGGATGCTTTAGTCAACAGGTTTAGGTGTCAGCTCAATCAGCCCCTCGATTGAAATTCAAACTCAGTAGAAGCTCAATTTAGCTTCAGATAAGGCATTGATGGACTCTCCTTCAGCTCCAGTCTCTCTCTCCTTGGGATTTGTGCCCCCCTTGGCCAGATCTCCTATTTTTTGTATAAATAAAGCTTAGGATGCCTCTTCCAAGCTAGTTAGAGCTAGATTGAGGAGTTGTTGCCATTGTAATACTACTATATTTTGTGAATAAAGAAGCTTTGGAGGCTTTACCGTGTAGTGCATGTGTTTTTGTGGATTCCCGGTATCATGCTGCTAATGTGGTAACTGCAATTTCTTTCCAATTTATGTGCTGCTTATGTTTTCTAGCTTCAAGGATTTGGTTGAATCAAGTAAGGGTGTAATCTAAGCAAGTTAGATTGCTTGCTCATGTTTATCCATATTATGTATGATCAAGAATTTCAATTATATCCTTAAATAAGATTATTTTTGCATGAGCTTTCATTTTTGTTGCTTTATACATCTATATCCAGATCTCACGAGGTGTTGTGAAGGCTTGTGTTATCTAGTTGCAGGTTCTCGATTGGACGAAGGTGTCTATCAAGATTGACACCATTCATTATCCAATAAGCTCAAGACTCTGTCCCTCAATGCTCCACAAAACGGCCTCCTTTCATCTTGGTTCCATTCAAGCAACGAGCCAACCTTCTCTCCTCTTTTTCTCCTTTCTTTAAAAAAATCAATCTTTCGATTACCTATTTCTTCCTCTTATGATCAGATCTAGTTCTAAGAATTGAATATATATTGTTAGATCTAGTTCATAAGAGTCTTTCTGCTTAGATCTGTAATTTCATAAAGAATATCATTTCAAAAATATAGATCTAGGTGTAGGAATTTCCTTTTTGCAAGTAGCTAAATCATAGATCTAAATCTTGCTCATAACGTAGTTTCTTTTTTCGTTATTTAAATATTTAATTTTTTCAATAAAAAGTGCATATATCATTGGCTACCCAAATAGCAAGCCAAGATCCCAAGGAAAGCTTGCTTTCCTTGGTTCCTTTTTGCAAAACTAGATTATCCCCTTTTAACAATATTTTACTTTGTTTTTTTCCGGTAGCTAGGATGGTGTGTTATAGCTAATTTCACCACTCCAGGTGAATCACACTTTGTATGGCCTTCCCCTGTCCCGCTGCAGACTCCTTAGACCCTATGGACCATTTTTTGTCCTTTGATGTTTCCTTGATCATCCATAAAAACATGTGAAAAATGATACACGCGACTTTTAAACCTATAAGCGCGTATATACGTGGGTTTGACCACTAAAACCGCGTACATAGGGATGTGTGCATAATCCAAATCCTTTTGGAGTTTTCCTTGACATGGATCTGACTCATTTGACTCTTGGCCTTCCCTATGCCTTGAGATCGCTCAGATTCAACCTTTCATTACCCCTTTGGAAGCTATATAAGGAACCCCTTGGTACATTGAAGAAAAAAAAAGAGAAGATAGAATTGAGAGCAAAGAAATGATAGTCCATTGTTGCCAGAACTTATGCTTGAGTCTGCATCCCTTTGTTCGTTGGAGCACTAGTGTGTTCTTCCCAAGCTTGCCTTTTGCTTGTGAGCTTGCTATCGAGAGATGGAGGATTGAGGTGGTGGAGGCCCAAGTGGGGGATTCAGTTTCTCCAGTTCACAGACATGCTGTCAGAGGTTGTATCTTGTAATCTCTGATTTATATTAATAGAAATATCTTTTCCTGTCCAATAATGTGTGTTTGAATGAATATTTTATCCACGATATTATGTCAAATGCTTATACATTATTGATTATATATGCTAGAATAGATCTAACACCATGATATATAGAATGCTTGTATTGTTTACTTGTTGTTGAGGAAGTAATCTATCAATTCAAGCTGAAGATTGGAAAGCTCAATGGGGATCTACTTCAACCGCCAGGAATAAGGTACAAGGTCTGATCCTTTAGTGTTAGACATTTAATTTCTATTGCATATTGGAAAGGATTGATTTCTGGAGTCAAGTTGTCTGTTGTGGTACCCCAAGCCATAGGAATTTCTCTCCATAATAGAATTGGAAACTCTGCTGGGGAGTTCCTGGTAGTTGTCCTTTGGGGGTTGTTTTATTAGCATTCAATGAATATGAATTGCTCTTTCTCTCTTGTTTCTGTGTCGGGTCTGGGGGCATGTATGCTTGGTAGTGTCTGATTGGTGTGAAGTTTGTCTCAGCCTGTCTTTTTGCCTTGATTTTATGCACCTTTCTTCCTGTACATGAGTTTTTAACTCACAATTGTCTATACACGCGGGTTTCTCTGCAATTTCCACGTATACACGCGGGCTTACTGCAAACAGTCACGTATGCCCTTGCTTTTTCCTTTTTGTGGGAGTTAATTGGTTGCTGGGTGAATTCTGATATTTGTTGAGTCTCCTTTGGCACTGCTTGAGTCTATTTAGACCTCTGTTTCTGACCAGGAACGTTTTTTTTAGGCTAATTTTTTTTTAAGAAGGTTCTTGTCATGGCATTTTCGATTTTTTGTTTGAGATTAGTGCATTAGAGTTCTTTTACCTTAGTGCTTTGCTTGAATGTTGTTTGTGTGTGCTTGCAGAGTCTAGGGCTCATAGAATCATTCTTTTACTTTTTGCATCTCATTTTATTTCAAAAAATCCAAAAACATTTGCTTATCATCATGCATTGCATTTTGCATCTTTGCATTGTACTTGCACTAGATTTGCTTTGGAGTACTAGTTAGGACTTCATATAGGAAAATTTGCATTCATCATTTGAAGAAAAATTGTGCATTTCACGTAGTAGCATACTATGTTTTCATGGACACAATGCATTTGCATTGATTGTTAGGTGTGCATTTTACTTCATGTTGCGTCATAACACCATTAGTCGCATGGTCATATCCCTTTTTTTTTTAGTAATAAAGCCAATTAAAATGAATTATACTCTTTTCTTTTTTAGGATGCAACAACAAGCTTAGGTTTTAGGATCTTGGAATAGTTCATTGTAAGTTAATTCTCCAAGATCACTAAACAACAACATGTATGTGTCTATCCAGGTGAGTGTGTGAAATCCTTGGTATAACCAGTGTTTCTCAGGATCCTCCTCTCAAAAGGGAGTTAAGCACGAGGTAGTGTGAGCGGTTATTGATTGGGATGACCCCTAGTCATAACTGAGTAGCACTGGAGATATTTCCAGGATTGTATTCGTATCTGGGGGCTCTTTCAAGAGTTTCGGGATTTGCTACCCTGCCCATACGGCCAATCCCACCTATGAATATCTACCTGAGCATTGATTATATTGAGGTGACCTTAGTGGCCTTACCTAGGATATCGAGGGGGTATTTTGCAGGGGTTATTCTGTGGGTGTCCCAGACAGGTTGGGGTCGGATAGCACAGTTGCTTTATGCGTTGAAGCTGAGGGCCACAATAATTGGTTACGTACCTCCGCTTGTTGTGTATGGGAGTCTCAAGCCTCTCCTAGGAGAGACATACCTGCTTCATTCGGGAGCTCATTTATCCAGCCCTTGTTTGCCTACATTTGGCTTTATATTTTATTATTGATTGCTCTGTGCACAATAGTTGGCCTAGGGTTTGCGTAAATAGAGAGTCTTTTCTATTTTTTGAGTCATTGTGGATTCGGGTGCGGCTCCTCGTCATTCTCGTCATTTAGCAGGACTTCCACCTTCTACTTATCCTCCTCCTTTGGGAGACAGACCTAGACAGTCCAAGCAGACTATTTCACACATTGATTCACACACCGTGGGAGACCATTTAGAAGGTATTCCTAAACCACCTTCTCCCATTCATGTAGACAATGGGGAGTTTACTCCTACTTACGATCCTTCACCCGACTTGGCTGAGTTAGGTCCTGTGATTTCTGAGATAGAACCATGCATGATAGACCTACTCACTCTAGGGTTGATTTCCCATTGACGCATTACCGTTATGGAATGCCAAAGGACGCCGAGACCATTTTGAACCCGCAAGAACTAGCTATGGTAGTTATGCTATGTCTGGTTTCCCTACACATGATTTGGCATTTCATGTCGAATCCATCTTCGAGCCTAACACTATGCCTAGGGGCACTCGCATTCCTTACCATGCAGAGAGGTTTGGGATCACTAGTCACATTGCACCTTCTGTCCTAGTGCTGGAAGTTACATCACATATCCCTCCTAGGTCTAAGGTTAGCAATCCAATTAGGATACCAGATCCGAAACAAGTGACGATAGGTGGTAGCACGTACATTATTACTCAGATTCCTTCATCCTCGGTCCCTAGTTCTTCAAATGTACATCCTCCACCTTATTCGTGCGGTCCTTCAAGCCAACATATGGCTACGAGTCAGGTCCGTACTGCGGTTACTAGACCAATTGTGTCTCAGGTTTACATACCGCCCGTTGCTTCGGGAGGCTATGTTCATACTTCTAGAGGTCATGTTACTACTTCCAGGGCATATATCCCTACTTCCAGTATGTATATCCCTACTTCCGAAGAGTATCTTCCTACCTACGGAGTATCTCATGGGGCATCGCATGCGATGGCTTATGGACCCTATTATGGGACAGATTATGGACAGGGTTCTTCACCTTATGGAGGTGGGTATCAAAAACCTGCTTACTCTCCTAATTATGGCTTTGTAGATCCTACTAGTCAAGGTCCACTGCACTATGGTGCTTCCATGCCACCCTATACGGGTCATACATGAGGAGGACACTATGGCCAAGGCCATGGTGGTAATCAGCCCTATATGAATTAGGGAGTGGTCCATCGAAATCATCATCCTAGGCTCCCTTTCCTCGTGATGCTCAATCTTCCTGGCTTATAGAGATTGACGAACAATCCTGTGGCTCATGACCCGGCTTGGCTGGCTGTCCCTACCAAGATTCCTTCGGACATACCTAAGTTCAAGGGAAAATCAGGAGAGGATCCGAGCGAACACATTACTACGTTTCACCTATGGTGCTCTTCGAATTCATTACATCAGGACTCAGTCCGTTTGAGACTATTTGAACACACCCTTACAGGGCCTGCCACGAAGTGGTATATAGAGTTACCTAGGGGAGCTTTCGATTTGTTCAACGACCTTGCGATGAATTTTCTTAATCACTTCCAGCTACCAGTGTGTTATGACATTGGTACTGAACACTTGTCAACATTTCGGCAAGATAAACCCACACATATCTCTGATCATATTCAAGAGTGGCGTAGATGGAAGAGGCTAATTAAAGCTTTTATACCGCCGGAGTTCCTCCTCGAGTGGTTCCTCAAGTCATTATTGCCATATATAGCAAAGGATGTTTCCACATCCAGAGTGCAGAATGAGGAACAAGCAATTTTTAGGGCACAGGAATTGGACTTGATTTATGCTCAGTCCGATTTGTTGTATGAGATTATTCCTAATGCTCCTCATTCCAGTTTCGATCCCAAAGTCAAACCCGGACCACATGCCGATGGCATTGTGGGTTGTGCAAGTGTGAAACCTATAGATTCGGTTGCAAAACAAGTTAGTCTGCATTGGAAGTGCTTCAAAGTTTTCCTTCACAAAGGAAGGCGTTGCTTTCTTCCCTTGGTGTGAACGATGATGATTCTTCCTCTGTGATCAAATTTGAAACCGCAGGACTTCATCCTTGCTTGCCCTACTATGTGTCTCTTTTGGTTCACATAGAATGTTTTAATATGACCGTCAAGCACACTGTGATTGACGAGGGTGCTGCTGCTTCTGTGATGTCTTTATCCTATTGGAAGATTCTGGGTTCTCCTGAGCTGTCTAAATCAGCGACCATGTTAACTGCATTTGATGGGAGATCTTTTAGGCCACACAGCATCCTTCCTTCCCTTAAAGTCCGTTTGGGGGGGAATACCATTGCGATAGAGGTTGAGGTGGTTGATGCACCCCTTGAATACAATCTCTTGCTGGGTAGGAACTGGATGTATAGTATGCAAGCCGTTGCTTATTCCTTGTTCTGCGTTGTATGCTTTCCACATAACGGGAAGATCATAACGATTGATCAAACGACATTCAAGAATCCGTCTATTACCACATCTTCGGGAGCTTCGATCCCGATCGTTGAGCACTCTCAGCTGGAAACTGGGAGTGTGGGTGTAGGCATGTATCCGTCCCTCATGGGAAGCTTTATTTGTCTTGCACCGATCCTCATGATAGGATCTAGTTTCGATGAGGCTTTGACATCTACGACATCAGTGTCTTTTCACACGATTCATATGGAAGATCCTTGGATTCTTCCTACACCGAGTACTTCGAGTGAGCCCATCGAGACAAACGTGCCATTTCCTACAGCTATGATAGCTTATCAAGCTAATCTCAAGTGTGTTGCAGAGCCTAGTCCTTCCTCTTCACAGACAGAGGAGGAGGACCCTTATGTGCTGCCAGCATGGGCAGTATAGTCTTCTCACACACATGACTACCTTGATACAGTTTTCCCTTCGGATGAAGCAATTATTGAGGCTACGTTGGGAGTTGAGCCACCATGGGAGGAACTCCATCATAGATTGTACTTTCTTCCAGAGCTTGACCACTTGGAGCTTGAGGATTTTAGGGCGGTTCTTAGTCAGAGAGTTGGTAGTCCTGTGGTTCCATTAAACTCTCCTGGTCTGATGGCTGATGGAAACATGGCGAACATATATTCAATGATTCCTATCAACATCTCTTGCAATCTTGGCACGATAGAGAATGTCTATATTGGGGTAGAATGTTCCCATGCTGAGATTCTAGAATACACCGAGCTATTTAAGGAATTCCGTGATATTTTTTCTTGGTCTTACGACGAGATGCCAGGTATTGACCCTCGTATTATCGAGCACGAGATTAAGACTTACCCCAATGCTAAGCCTATTCAACAACATTTACGTGCGGTGAATCCTAGGAAAGCACCCGTGATTAAGGCAGAGATAGAGAAGCTGTTGAAAGCCGATTTCATCTATCCCGTTCCCTTGACGGAGTGGGTTTCAAACCCCGTTCCGGTGGATAAGAAGCAAGGAGCGATCCGCATATGTACTAATTTTCGTGATTTGAATCATGTTGTCCTAAGGACAACTTCCCCACACCATTTATATATTATATTTTAGATGAGTGTGTGGGTAGCGAGGTGTTCTCCTTTATGGACGGCTTTTCCGGATATAATCAGATACTGATTAAACCTTAGGACCAACATAAGACTGCATTTATTTGTCCTTGGGGAACATTTGCATATCGGAAAATTCCTTTCGGCCTTAAAAACTCCGGAGCTACATTTCAGCGAGCAATGACCTTGATCTTCCACGATCTCAAGTCAATTATCGAGGTATTTTTGGATGACCTCGCTGCTCATTCTTGCATGAGAATGTGTCATCCCTATCACTTGAGATTGGTATTCGAAAGATGCCAGCACTATTCTGTTAGATTGAATCCTCACGAGTGCATCTTTTGTGTGAAGTCAGGGCGTTTGTTAGGGTTCATCATTTCTAAAGAGGGTATAAGATTCGACCCTTTGAAGGTTGAGGCAATAATTCAGTTGTCTCCCCCGACGAATATTCGTCATCTTCAGTGTTTGCAACGAATGGAAAACTTCTTACGAAGATTTGTTGTCAACTTTGCCAATTTGACTAGAGGCTTCATGCGTCTCTTGAAGAAGGACACCCCCTTTTATTGGGATGAGCGAGCCTAGGAGTCCTTCGATGCACTCAAGCGAGCCCTAGCATCGGCCCCGGTGATTAGTCCCTCGGATTATAGCCATGATTTTCTATTATATGTGGCCGCGTCCTTAGAGACGATTGGTAAGGTTTTGGTTCAGGAGGATGAGGAGCTCCAAGAGCATGTCATATATTATTTGAGCTGAAACCTTATTGACACAGAGATTCGTTATTCTCATGTCGAGAAGATTGCTTTAGCTACCGTACATGCGGTTCAGCGGTTGAGACATTATATTCTCCTTTTCCAGACCTTGGTTGTGGCCCATGTCAATCTGTTTCAATTTGTCCTCACCCGAAGGATGATTGGGGGAAAATATAATAAATGGATTGTCATTCTGCAAGAATTCGATCTTGAGTTTGTTTTGGCAAAGTCAAAGAAGTCTTTACTTTTTGCAGATCTTATATCGGATTTCTCGAGCGAGGCCGACGAGTTGGTTTGTGAAGATACATTTGTCGATGAACACATCTTCTTTATCTCAATGTTAGACCCATGGTATGGGGATATCATAATATATTTACAAACACTGAAGACCCCTACTCACCTCTCGTGAGATGAACGACGACGATTACGTCACGTCTCTAAGAACTACAACATAGTGGACAATACTTTGTACCTCCGTGGGGTAGATTCCATTTTACGACATTGTTTAACTCATGAAGAGGCTGAGGTATTGCTGAATGATTTCCATGGAGGGGCGTGTGGTGGTCATTTATCCAGGATTTCTATAGCTCAAAATATTTTGAGAGCGGGTCATTTCTGGCCGTCGATCTTTAAGGATTGTGTTGATGCGGTCAAGAGGTGCCACCCTTGCTAGGTGTTCACACATAATATGTGCTCAAAACCTGCCCCGTTACATCCCATTATCACCGCCGGTCCCTTCACTAAGTGGGGGCTTGATTTTATGGATTGCAACCCAGGTTTGGCTAGGGAGCACCATCACATTATAGTGGCTATTGATTATTTCACGAAATGGGTTAAGGTTGTGCCTACAGTAAAATCCAACAGTGAAACAGCCGCTCACTTCGTGTTCTACCAAATTATTACTCGGTTCAGGATTTCAAAAGAGCTTGTCACTGACCATGGCTCGCACTTTCAGAACCGTATGATGGAAGAGTTGGCATCCAAGTTAGGGTATAAGCAAGAGCATTCCTCTTCGTACTACCCCCAAGCGAATGGACAGGTAGAGGCAGTGAATAAATCACTCAAATCCATTCTCCAACGAACCATCGCACAAAGCAAGAATAATTGGCACATTATGTTATATCCTGCTTTGTGGGCATATCGAGCCGTTCTTAAGACTTCCACTGGTTTTTCTCCATATCAGCTTGTACATGGAGTGGAGTCGATATTGCTGGTTGAATGAGAAATTCCTTCGTTGAAGCTAGCTGTAGAACTCTTACCAGACACTTCCCCATTGGAGGAGCATTTGGTTCACCTTGAGCAACTTGATGAGCATCGTCGGGATGCCTTGGTGGCTCTAGAAGTCAATAAACGTCGCATAAAGGTCCAGTATGATAAATCTGTCCATCCAAGGAGGTTTAGTGAAGGAGACTTGGTCCTTTTGTGGGATCAACCGAAAGAACCCTTGGGGGCAGGGAAATTTAATCCTATGAGGCATGGTCCTTACGTGGTCAAGCATGTATTAGAGAAGGGTGCATATGAGTTGGTATATTACGAAGGAATGGCCTTGGCGGAACCTAGAAATGGGCTCTATCTCAAGAAATACTATGCATAATCTTTAGCCAAGGCTTATTATTGTATATTATTGTACAACTTTGCATAGTTAGGTCTTTTATCATGATCAGGTTTGTGATTAGTTTTCGTTTCTTTTGGCAGATGTCAACGGAATCTTCCACCTACATAGGATTCGTGGATGGTGCAAGCCATCACACTCAACACTCAGCCTCCGCTGCTTGGGTGATTTATACTCCTATGGGTCAGGTACTATCTTCAGGAGGCGTATGTTTACTGCCATCTTCCAACAATGTTGTTGAATACAGCACCGTTATCGAGCTTCTACGAGATGCCATTTTACATGGCGTTCTATCTCTTGAGGTAAATCTCAATTCGGAGTTGTAGTGTCACAGCTCAATGTTTTGTACCATGTTAGAGATCCGACGTTATTGAGAAGATTCTTACGTGTGATATTGTTAGAACGGAAATTTGACAATATAACATATATACATATTCCAAGAAATAATAATCAAGTTGCTGACTCATATGCTAACTACGTGTTAGATTGGCATTTGTTTCATTCACAATAAATTAATCACAAACACAATTTTTACACATGTAAATAAATAAATCAATCACCATAAAAAAAAATTTATATACATAAAAAATGTGATAATACATAGTGTCATGATACAAAATTGGGGATTTCAAGCCACCATCATATAATACACGGTCGTACAAAATGTATACACTCCCAGGTGTCTAATCCTATGGAGGAGGAGGAGGGTTGTGATCGAAATAAAGGCACCCATGTGCGTGGTACACCCACCACCTGCCGCTGCATAGCCTCAGGTAAGTCCTCGACTTGCACCATGGGAACTCTATGTGTCAATCTCACAAAGTTGGTATGAATGCTCTGTATCATTCGCTCCACATCCACACCCATGATGTCATCTCCTCTTCCCCTCTATCTATGACGAGGGAAGCCCTCTCGCCGCCATGGTCCCACATTTGCACACAAATGGTAGATGTCACTATGTATCATCACCCAAAAATATGTATTTTTGATTTCATATAATCAAGAAAATACAAAAAAATTAAATAACTCAAAATTTAAAAAGAGAGGGTCGAGATTCGTTACCTATATCGCCATATGTCAATCCTGGTGGTAATGACATGTCTGGGTCCCCTTGGAAATCTATCCCTGCGTAGGGGTAGTCATCGATGGCAACTATTTGTCGTCGCCACCACGAAAAGAAGTCAGCTGGATATGGGTTGCCCACCCTACCACCCCCCAGTATGTGCATAGCATCTGCCCAACGCCGTTGGGCCGGATCCCAAACCCTATGAAGAGGAACGTCCACTCTGGGGCTCAATCCTAGAACACGCTCGAAGAAAAACATGCTCAAAATACTGTTGAACCCGAAGTTCTGCACTCTGCCTGCCTTACACTCACTGAGCTGATGTTTCATGTTGCTCAGTAGTGTAGTGCTAAAGTCATAGATCATGGGTCTCATGCACTCCACTCCATAGAACATCAGAGGTCGTGAGGCATGGTGGAGTGATTCCAAGCATGCTATCTTGCCCAGTGTCAATAATATGACCTTTAGGCCCAGCACCTGTATAGAATTGGTAGGTACCTGACTCCCCACCTTCTCTGTGTCTGGATAACAATACACCACAATGTACTCGTCGATAGTCAGGCCACCTCCTGACCCACCATGGGAACGAAGGTTCACCACTTCCCCTCGTCTAGAAAGCCCAATAATGAAGTATATGTCCTCCACCTCTATGGTGAGGGACATCCCATCTATATGGAAGGACTCCGAGTCTGGATCCCAGTAATCCACCAGCATCTGTAATAGTCTTGGTTTGGCCCTCAAACCACCAAGACACCAAAACTTGTAGAGTTTGCATGCACATAGAGCTTGTTGAGCCATTAAGTCAGCCCTTAATGCTTCCTCTACTTCACCATGCTCACACTCTCTCCACTCTAGGACCATCTTGCACAAGAAATTGCAAATTTTCCCATTAGTTTACTGAAAAAAACCATATGTGTGGCCTCATACGCGACTGTTTTCAAAACAACCATGTATGTATGCAAGTTTGAGGCCATTTTCCATGTATATCCAGCCCTATACGCAGAAAAAACCTTGATTTCCGCGTGGGCCACAGCGCCCATTTTGGGTTGGCCTAGAAACCTTATTTGAACATGGAAATTCATAAAAATTATATCAAAATGAAAGAGGAGAGCATGAGTAAATACCTGGAAGAAACGGTAGTGGATTCCGTCAGCTGGATCTCCTGGAATTCGCTGTTGAAAATCAGAGCTCAAATGGGTAAAAGTTTCAAATGATTTATAATATTTTGAATTGTTTGCTATTTATAGAAATTTTCAAATATTTGAAAATTTTTACCCCCTTTCCTATAGTTTCGACATTTTCTAACCATTTTGGACCGTTTTTGACATAATTTGTGATGTAGAGGACCTTTTTCAGTGTCGTTTCAGCCATTGGATTGACCCATCCGTGCCGATCTCAGGTATCATATCTAAACTGGCATATAGGTTAGGTTTCATCACCGTTTGCATTTTGCATAGCCTTATGACCATATCATCATGACCTTAAGTATGAACTCACTCTATTATGTCACGGAACCTTCTTGCTGCTTTAGAAGTGGTATGATATGAGTGGTGGAGCTTTACCTTACATAGGTACCCTAGTTAGCGCCTTATTTTCATTTGGTGCCCATGCTGACGTTTTCTCCTTTAGGGTGTGGGAGTCCACTGTATAGTACTGCCATGACATTTCACAAGAGCCTCATACTCCTCTTGATATTTTGCTGGCCTATTTCCCTCAGGACTCCCTCATGTCAAGTTGTGAATGCATTATCATGAGCTTTTCCTGCCTTATTAAGCTTTATGTCAGCTCCCCTGACATTGTGTTTCAGCCATATAGCCCAAGCTTGTCTCATGTCTAGCCATGCAGAGCCATTTTCTATATCCTTCACAGCTTGATTCCCTTTTTACTGGGAGGGGATTTTCGCCCGAGTGTCGATATCCTACACATGTATCCTTGCATTGAGCATAGGTATGTTCCACTACTTGGAACTAGTTTGTTTTCCCTTATGACACTCGTCTCCTCCTAGTATGTAACTATAAAGCTATTTTATTATTTTTTCAAGATTTTTAAATAACTGAAAAAAGTCCAAAAAAAATCAAAAAACCAAAAACCCGGACAAGGAAAGATGTTATCTGTGGCAGTTGTTGAGTCGTGTTGCCTTCGAACAGAGCACTGTATATCACATCCATTGGTTGGGTTATAGTTTGAATTTAGGATCTGTACTTGTTTATCTAAGTTTATCTCCACCAACTGGTTAAGTTTCCAGTCCCTATGGAGCCTTTTTTGATGCCTCCTGTGTCGCAGAGATGTCCCAGTTTGTATATCGAGTCTATGTTGCCTTCATTCAGTCACCATATGCCGTTATGCTCTTGTTTGAAGGAAGTTGAATACTGAGTCGGCCATTCCTCAGTTATCTTGACTTTGCATGTCAGCCATTCCCAGTACAGTTACTGGTTCATGCACCCTATGATCGAGTCCTTCCACATTATACATATTTGCTGAGTACCTCGTGTTGGATGATGGGGGATGCCTTAATGCCCTCCTTCCAGGAGATTTCATCCCATCGAATTCAGATCATTTATTCTGGGATTGGAATCTAGAGTCATTTTGAGTGCCTTGAGACTTGCAGTCATCAGTGGCAGGTTCTCTCGCCATCGAAAGTTTTTGGGAATACATCAATGTCCCCTGATCGATGGATCCTCTCAAGTGTTCGACCTCAACACATTTATTCACACTTGTTAGTTTGCACTCTAGTACCTTGATTCCCATTTTCATTATCGGTGGGTGATCTCGCGTCTGTTAACGGTATACATTAATGACCGGTAATCAGACGATGGACTACTATGTTCGACCTTGACACCTCTATTTGCATAGTAGGACATGTACTCGTAGCGGTTTGTGTAGAAGACTTTCCATATTGGTGGCATCTTTTATATGCTACCTCCTTTATTGTGCCAGTGTTCATGAGATTTCAGCTCTCGTGACTTGATTCCAGTATATGTCAAATATTTCCAGCCACTATGGAGATCTTGATCTGTTATATCTTCAGCCATTATGGAGATCATGGTCCTTTGTATATCTTCATCATGGAGATTCTGATCTATGTATATTGTCGTGGCGATGACCACATATGTGATATCATGTATCATGCCTATTCATGGCCATTGTACTCTTATGTATTCAGGACTACTATATGTACTTACAGTTATGTGCAGAGTTGTATTAGTGTACTATGCCGATTGGGTGGCTGGTCTTCCATTTGGGATCCTTCATCACTCCACTTCTAGGATGGAATTATAATGTATTTCGGCCATCGTATGACCCCTCTGACCTCACACATTAGGGGGCATCTGTTATAGCTGATTTCACCACTCCAGGTGGATCACACTTTGTATGGCCTTCCCCTGTCCCGCTGCAGACTCCTTAGACCCTATGGACCATTTTTTGTCCTTTGATGTTTCCTTGATAATCCCTAAAAACATGTGAAAAATGATACACGCGACTTTTAAACCTATAAGCGTGTATATACGTGGGTTTGACCAATAAAACCGCATACATCGGGATGTGTGCATAATCCAAATCCTTTTGGAGTTTTCCTTGACATGGATCCAACTCATTTGACTCCTAGCCTTCCCTATGCCTTGAGATCACTCGGATTTGACCTTTCATTACCCATTTGGAAGCTATATAAGGAACCCCTTGGTACATTGAAGAAAAAAAAGAGAAGAGAGAATTGAGAGCAAAGAAATTATAGTCCATTGTTGCCTGAACTTATGCTTGATTCTGCATCCCTTTGTCCCTTGGAGCACTAGTGTGTTCTTCCCAAGCTTTTTTTTCTTGTGAGCTTGCTATCGAGAGATGGAGGATTGAGGTGGTGGAGGCCCAAGTGGGGGATTTAGTTTCTCCGGTTCGCAGACGTGCTGTCAGAGGTTGTATCTTGTAATCTCTGATTTATATTAATAGAAATATCTTTTCCTGTCCAATAATGTGTGTTTGAATTATTTTATCTAGGGGATTATGTCAAATGCTTATACATTATTGATTATATATGCTAAAATAGATCTAACACCATGATATATAGAATACTTGTATTGTTTACTTGTTGTTGAGGAAGTAATCTATCAATTCAAGCTGAAGATTGGAAAGCTCAACGGGGATCTACTTCAACCGTCAGGAATAAGGTACGAGGTCTGATCCTTTAGTGTTAGACATAGTAATTTCTATTGCATATTGAAAAGGATTGATTTCTGGAGTCAAGTTTTCTGTTGTGGTACCCCAAGCCATAGGAATTTCTCTCCGTAACATGGTGACCCAAAACACTTTTAAAGTGTTTTTTTGCCACATTTGATTTTAATTGCTCGCTATTTTTTATCAGGTTTAACAAAAAAGATAAGGAGACTCTGCCCATTTTCTAACTCTTGGGTGAACCAGAGCTTCCCTGAGGCTTCCCCCATCGCTGTGATTTTAGTTTAGCTTGTTACAAGCTTGTTGTAAGCCTTTGGATCCCAAATAACAAGGACCAAAGTGCATAATTTATTTTTCTGATATTGTAATCAATAATAATAAAAATAATCATTTCGAGTAGGTTCTTTCGAGCTCACTCCCCATCCCCCCAGGGGGGATCTGTGTCTGTTTCACCTTTTTGCATTTTTTCCCATTTTTTCTCTACATTAGTCTTGTTATGCAGGATTGTATACTTTGATAACATTTTTCATTATTCCATATTTTAATTTCAAGAGTAATCATACTACTTACCCCACGACTTCCTGATTGACCCGCAAGGGGAAAGAGATGCGTGGTAGGACTAATTAGAAAACTGACATTGTGTATCTTCGATTCCTTTTTCATCAATTGTTTCGTTAGCTATAATAAAATTAACCCCTACTTGATTCCCTGATTGAGATCCACTTGGATCGAAAGAGGTTCCTGGATGGTTTTCTTTTTAACAAGAACACCTATCTTAAAATTAACTAAAAATAATGAAGACTCCAGTGTGTATGCTCTGTACTTGGCTGCGGTTCATCCGATCAGTTGAGCTGCATCAAAAGCACTTGAGTGACTAGAATAATTAGGATTCCCTCTCCCCAAATTGACAAACCATCAGGAAAAAATCCAACGCCTCGATCAAACCATTACGGTGGCAAAATACCCAAAGGAAGGCAGGAACTCCTAAAAAGTGACCTCAAGGCGCCGATCTCTGTTACACCTTTGGGTGCATTATGAACAACGGCCTCAGAGACTCCATTTATCCCACATATTCCTTGCGGGTAGCCGTGACGGTTTAGTTTTGGACATAATTCAAGTACCCCCTGGGTATATCTGGAGTCCCCTTGCCTATGTTAAATTACTCATCTCTACATTAATTTAAAATTAACCGAGATACAATTGCACAACATTTATTTCAGCACTTGCAAGCACTCTTAAATAGTTTTTACTCCATTTTTGGCACCGGTCAACTGTTTATTTCTTTCAATCTATATGCGATTGTGTGTCATTTTGTGCTTACTTGTGATTATCTTATCTAGTTATTTGTTGTTTACAATTGTTAAGTCAAAACTCCTAAAAATCATATTATTTAATACCATCATCATACTAAATAATTTTTCCTTAGTAACTTAATAGGGTCTACCCCCCTTGGCTTCGTTAGGAGTTGATCCTAAACGGAGGAGTCAAGAACAAGGTGACAACCTTGACTCGAGACTTGCCCCCAAGGACACACCGAGTGGCTTGAAGATTTCTTCCACATGACCCAAGTGTGTGAAAGGTGGCGATAGGTAGTTATTTCATTTCCCTGTTTTAAGGAGACTAGGTACGCTTTCTTGAAGATTTGGTCAATTTGCTCATTAATGGTCCAAAAACAACCCACTAAACAACCTCTAGCGACCTCATGATGGTTCCTTTCACACTTGTTGACTAGCCTAACCACTTCATTTCCCATCTAGGTTCATTTCACATCATTATGACCACTACTTGAAGTTATCCTTGGCACAATGTCATAGATTGGGGGAATTAGTGAAGATAAGACAACAATAATGTGAGCTACTCATATGGTTTGTTGGACCTATGGTATTTGGTAACCCATGGTATTTACCCAAGGTATTTCATGTAATAATGCTAATATATTGTACTTGGTTTTTTCTCAATAAGTAGAGTGGAAAACTTCCCACTGGAGTGATTTTCCTCTAGTGTTCTATCCAATATTTCTTCTCTATTCTTGCTATCTATTTACGCAAATAATTCTAAGTGAGATTTTTTTTTATATCTAGATCTAGGATTGAATGTCACATGACTTAGATATTTTGTTGTGATTTTGTGTTCCAAAACTTTACAATGAAAGTATTCTTAGAGAATTCCCCAGCAAAGATGTCTGCAACTTGCTCAGATGATGTGCAATAGTGCAGAGCAATGATCTAATAATGCACAAGTCCTCTGATGTAGTGCATATGGATCTCTATATGTTTGGTTCACTGGATATGAACATGGTCTATTGAGATTCAAATATCTTTTTGGTTGTCACAAAAAATTATTGTGGAAGTGCTAGACTTAATACCAAAATGTCCGAGTATTCCTTGCAATCAAAAATATTGAGTAGCTGCATTAACAACTCCTCTGTATTCTGTCTTTGTTAAAGAAAGTGTAGTGGCACTTTTATTTTTACTTGACCAACAAATTGGTCCATTTGCAAGCATAAAAACATATCCAAAATTTTATTTTCTATCAATTCTATCTCCACCCAAATCAGAATTAGTAAAACCAACTAAATCTAGAACATATTTTGCAACATAGTGAATCCCATGTGTCTTGGTTCCTTGCACAAAGTGCAAGATTAGTTTTGCTTCCCTCCAATGGATTTCATGTGGATAGTCCATATTTCTATATGTCATACTCACTCCATAATAAATATCAGTTTTAGTGTGAGTAATATAGAGAAGACAACCATCTAGTTGTTTGTATAGAGTGTTGTTCACCAAGGGAGTTAAATCTGCATCTTCAAGCTTAACTCCTGAGAGGAAAGGAGTCTTGATTGGATTGAAATATTTCATGTTAAAATTCTTTAGAATTTTTGTGGCATATTTTTACTTATGTACTTTGATTCCATAGGTTGATTGGGAAATCTCAAGCCCCAACAATTGGCTCAACAATCCCAAATCGGTCATTGAGAAAGATTGGTTCAAAGCATCCTTAGAGGAGGAAAATTCTCTCCTGGAAATTTCTGTCATCAAAAGGTAATCCACATACAAGACAATAATTAATATTGAACCATGAATTAGCTTCAAATAGACATTTGTATCGGACTTGCATCTACTAAATTTTTGAGATAGCAAAAAGCCATCTATATTGGCATAGCAAGCTCTGAGAGCTTGTTTTAGCCCATATAAGGATTTATTCAACCTGAACACAAAATATGAATTAGTAACAAAAAAATTTGGCTGTTGCATATAGATCTCTTCCTTGATATCACCATGTAGGAAGGCACTTTTTACATCCATGTGATGTACCTCCCATTACTTGGATGCTGCAATGGACAAAACTAGTCTTATTGAGTCCATCTTTTCCACTAGTGGAAAGGTCTCATTGTAGTAAATTCCTTGGAATTGGAATAATCCCTTGGATACTAAACTTTATTTGTACTTCAAAGGAGAGACATCAGCAACATTTTTTTTGAAGACCCATTTTCACTTCACTAGCTTTCAACATGTTGGGAGATTGGCTAGCTCCCATGTTTCATTTTTTAGGAGAGAATTGAATTCGTCCTTCATGGGTGGATCATATGAGGATTATTAATATGATCGTGGATCAGATTCAATCATCATATAACACTTCCCAAAAAAAAATTATCTTTGACATAAAGGTAAATTTCTAATTAAGATCTAGTTCTGCTAGGATCATTAGGATTCCCAACCAATTTCCCACCCGCTTGAATAGTATTTTCTTCCCACTTGGGTATTATAGGTGAGGCTGGATATGCAATTAAATATTCATTATCAGACATGAAAATAATAAATATCATTAGAGTCTTCACTTACAATCAGGGGTGGCAATGAAGAGGATTCTCCAATTTCAGCTGTTGGCATGGGCTCTTCTTTAAACTGAACACTCCTTTCGATGAAGGATATTTTAGTGCTCAAGTTGATAAGTTTGTATCCTTTTTAACCTTATGGATACCCAAAAAATAGGCTTTATTTACTTTGGGGCTGCAAATCCTTCATCTTTTCTGGTGGAATTCTATCCCAAGATTTAGAGCCAATAATATTGAAGTGGGACATATCAGGCTTGTGTCCAATCCAAGATTCGAAAAGACTGATTCCACACAAGTATTTTTGAGGCACCCTATTATGAATATAGGCTGAAAATTTTATTTCTTTATCCCAAAACTTTGGTGGCAAATTTTTAGACTCCATCATGCAAGTGGACATCTCTTTGAGAGATCTATTCTTCCTCTCAGCAACACCATTATGCTGAGGTGTGTAAGGAATAAAATGTTGCATATGGATACATTCATAGTCAAAAAATTGTATGAATTCATATTTCCATATTCTCCATATTTTCCATATTTGAGCTTTCTTCCAAATTGGTTCTCTACTAGGGCTTTAAAATCCTTGAAAATATCAAAGACTTCTAACTTGTACTTGAGGAATAAGACCAACAGTATATGGAAAATTCATCAATGAAGGTTAGGACATATTTGGATTGACTCATTGACATATGAGGAAATGGACCAATTATATCTCTATGAACAAGATCAAGGGGTGCAAAGGTTCTCTCATGACTGAATCTCTCATACTTGTGCTCTTGGTGTTTTCCTAGGATGCATCCTTGACATAATCCTTTAGAAAACTTGATTTTGGGAAACACTATGACCATATATGTTTTAAAAAAATCAGAATCATACTTGTAGTTTAGATGGCCAAATATTTCATTCCATAACTTACTAGCTTCATTGGCATGAGTGAGGAGAGCATAGGGGTTTGAGAAGGGCATGCAGTGTGAGAACTTGTACACTTTCGAGCTATGATCAACAAAACCTTTCACTATGACTCTACCATTTGAAATATCAATGATTTATATATCATTGGGAGTGAATATAACCTTCTTAGGAGACCCAGTGTGGGTCATTTGATAGACTGATAAGATATTGGAAGCAAGACCTGGGACATACACAATATTATTAAAGGAACCATGGTCAAGATCTATTCTACCCTTCCCTTTGATTTTAGTTTTAGAGTCATCTCCCAAAACAATATGAGGACCATTCAAAGCATCAAGAGAGTTGAATGCCTCCTTTGTCAAAACCATATGTCTTGAAGCTCCAAAATCAATGATGAAAGAAGAGGATCTTACAGTGCTTTCTACTAGGGAACGAAATCTCTCCTTGTCTTTAGAACTTGATCCTCCCTCCTTCTTATTTGCGCCTTCTGGGAGAGAGATATTGTGATTCTCAAGGATTTGAGACATCATATCAATTTGTTTCTTCATGCATGAGCTCTCTGAATGGAATCCCATATTACGGTATGCACACTTGTTGATTTCACCTTTTCTTTTCTTCTTATGGGGATTCTTCTTGAAGTTTGAAGACTCCTCTTGAGTATTTTACTTGTCTTTCTTTTGATCAGGAGGATTCTTTGGATTATCCTTATTCTCTCCTTTGGAATATTTATTTGAATATCTAGCAACCAAAGCTTGATCTTTGGAAGGTTTAATGGTTCCCATAATGAACAACTTTTCTTTCTCCTGGGTCAAAGATTCCATGAATTCTACAATTAATGGAATCTTCTATTTTGGAAAAGTCAGTTTGGTGGCATGGAAGGTCAAAAAAAACACTAAGTATTCAGTTCCTAACTTCGAAATTATGGCCAATACTAGTTGTTCATCCTTCTTTTCAAGTCCACACTACTTTAGTTGAAGAACAAGAGCTTTGAAATTGGATACATAGTCTTGTAAGGGATCAAAATTTCTTGGAATCGGTGAGATAAGCTCATTCTCCAGTTGACATCCCCTTGTTTCATCTATTTTTCCAAACAAAGCTTGAATTTTCTCCCCTACTTCATTTGGTGTGGTCAATCCATCCAGATGGAAAAGAAGGTCTCTGGAAATATTGAGACACAAGAGACCATAAGCCTCATCCCTCCTATTATGCCACTTGATCTTCTCAACTAATACATTAGTCTCAACTTCAGTTTTCATGGTCACCCTTTAGATTCCCTTTCTCCTCAACAAGATCTCCATTTTTTCCTTTCATTCAAATGAGTTGAATGGAATCAAGATGATATTTTGAGATTTATCCATTACTTCAGCAACTGTGCCCTAGTAGACTAAATGCGCTCCTTGAGAGAATGAGAATCGATAATGCAATAGAAAAAAGAGAGGATAAAAATCAAGCTAAGGGATCTCTGATACTATGTGGAAATTAATCCCATTTTTAGCACAATTGAACTCACAAAAAATTGCTAGGAAACATGCATAGATCCACTCAAATTGGAGAGTGAAATTGGTGCATAACACTAACTTGCATTGAATACGTTTAGAACAACCAACCTTTTTAATGTAGTGCATATCCAAATATATAATTACATTAGAGATTTGTAATCCTAAGAAGGAAAGTTGAATCCTCACAATTATCAAGCTTACTAAAGTTAAAATCCCCACTAGGTGCATAAAACACTTTCCAAATCAGTCAAGGAGGGCACAAATTAGATGAATAAGGCGTGTCAGCTAATGAGTGATGGAAATTCAATGCAATCATGAATTTAAGAGAAAAAAATATGGAGGATGATTTGGTAAAAATAAGTCAATTTCCATGAGACTAGATTTTACCTTTTCCATCTTAAAACTGTAAAAATAGTCTAAGTCTTTGAAGGGCAAGAAAACACACTTACTAATATGGGCAGTCAATAAAGTTGGAAGAATATTATCCATAATTAGTGTGGGGAAATCCTGGATGTAAACATGGCAAGCATTGACCAAGTGGTGCAAGTGGAGGCCAACTTGTTACCACCTAAGTTGTACTTAGTGGTTTTTTATCAAGTGAGCCTGGTGAACCGGACAAGGATAACTTGTTCGGACTTCAGAAGACCTTTGGAAGTACTTCTAGGAAGTGCTTGTTGTACTATATCACATGTTCATACCCCATGGGGGAATTGTAATAAATGTTATAGCATGATAGTGTCTATAAAAGACTCGGTCTCTTAGACTTTATTTGTCAATCTGATCAGCCCAGGGTGTTTTTTCCCTTGGTTATTATGGGTTGTTGAATAAACAACTGATAATTTCTGAGTTTTTCACTCCATACCTCCAAAGTTGGGGTGGTCGGCTTGTCATTTAGGCCTATTGAGGTTCTTAGAGTCTATGTTTCAATGTATAAACATGCTATACATCATGGTCGAGTCATATGAACATGTCTAAGTCCCCCTAGGTTTTTTCAATTTTTCAATTTTTTAGTTTTTTCAGTGTTTTTTATTAAAAATTTAATTTTTCCAAAACTTAGGCTATTTTTTAATAGTTTAATTGGAAAAAATGATTTTGTATTAAAAGTGGGCCAAATAATTAGTTTCAGTCATGTAGGTGATCATTTTCAAGCTAATAGCACCATGTAAACCCATGGACCCACTATTTCCTAGTTTGAGTGATTTTCCATCACTCGTGTCAGAAAGCCCCAAAAATCAATTATTGATTATTTTAATTAATAAATTGATGAATAATGGAGTGAATCCAAAATCATAGATCAGGGGATTCTCAGCCGATTTGATTGAAATCAGTCAGATCTGAACTAGATTGACTGGATCTGACAAATCCTTGACTGAAGGAGGTGATCAAATCAGATCCAGAGTTGATCTTCAGCAGTATTTATGGGGAATTGCACCCTGTCTCTCTCCTTCACACGTGTGGACTCTCCTAGATGCTCTGTGAACTGATGTGTCGGTTTATGGGTTGATGTGCCAGCTTAATCAACCCCCCGGTTGACAAGTAGGCTCAGTTCAGCTTCTGATCTACATTGATTGACTCTCCATCAGCTAATTTGATCTGTATCCTTGGGATTTGTGCCTCCCCTAGACTGGATCTCTTGGTTTTTGTATAAATCAAGCACAAGCAGCCTCTTCCAAGCTAGTTAGAACTAGGATTGAGGTGCTGCTGCTATTGTAATATTGTTATTGTTCATTTGAAATAAAGAGAAGCTTTGGAGGCAAGACGGTGTTATGCCATTGTATGTGTGGATGATCATTGCCATTTTTTACTGAGGTAACCTATATCTATGTTCATAATTTGTTGATTGCTTGTGGATTCATTGCTAAGATTGATAATAAGCTTATTATAATCTTGATAGGAAATGTGCTTTTCAATAAGTTTATTGGCCATCTCTTTCCTTTGATGCATGTTTAGAGATCTAGATTCAGCATGTTTTATAAGTTTATATGCATGTTATTCTGAATCTCTATGTATGTACTAATCGTATCTCACAAGTATTTCGACAATTTTTTTATTTTAGCTAAGCTGCGGGTTCCTAGATTGGAGAGGATGCTGATCTAGTTTTCTTATTCACTCTCTCCAAAAAATTCTAAAGGAATAGTCCCTCGACATTCCACCTAAAAGCTCCACGGTGGATCTTCAAGGCTACCAGCATTTCTCTCCTCCTCTTCCTCCTTCAAAATAAATTCTTTACCTGGTTACTTTGTTCACAGCTTTGATATTGTTTAGATATATTATCTTAAAGTAAATTTAACATAGATCTATCTTCTCAAATCCCATAATATAGATCTTGTTTTTAAAAGGTTTCATAAGCATTCTAGATCTAACTTTAGGGAAATCGTCCTTTTTGCATGGAATTTTAAAGAGAATTTGTAGCTTGCATGCATTAGATTTCTATTTGCTATTATAAAAGATAAATCTAGAAATCAGTGCACATCATATTGGCTGCCTAAAAGGAAATCCAAGATCCCAAGGAAAGCTTTCGTTCCTTGGTTCCCTTTTTAC
This sequence comes from Pseudotsuga menziesii, assembly GCA_001517045.1. Classification (NCBI taxonomy): domain Eukaryota; kingdom Viridiplantae; phylum Streptophyta; class Pinopsida; order Pinales; family Pinaceae; genus Pseudotsuga; species Pseudotsuga menziesii. Next base: position 108,529 of record LPNX010496064.1, on the reverse strand, counting down.
CTTTTTTTAACTAGTTTTAACTTAGCTTTCTTTGGTTAAAAGTAAGCTGACCCAAAGGTACTTTCAGAGTGATTTTGGGCATATTTCAGTATAATAAGCTTTCTGTTTTTTAGCAGGTATAATATAAAAGAGGAGGAGCTGCTGCTCGAAAGTGACTTTTGGGCCTTCTGAATCCCCCCAGGGGTCTCCCTTTTTGACTAAAATCTTTAATTTTTGCACTTTGTAAGCTCTTGGTTTCATTCTATATAAGAATCAAGAGGAATCATATCAGTTTGCTGATATTTTAACCTCTGGTAATAAAAATAATTCTGAATAGGCTCTTTCGAGCCCATTCCCCATCCCCCCTGGGGGGATTTGCGTCCGTGTCGTTTTTTGCTTTTCGTTCATGTTTTTTCAATCTAGCATAGCATTAATATGTAGGGTAGTATAATTTTATTTAAAATCATTTTCATATTCCATTTCTATTGGTTTCAAAGTAACTTTAATACTTACCCCACGAGCCTCCTTTTGAGCCGAAAGGTGAAGAAAGGTTCGTGGTAGTCTAATTAGAAAATTGTGGTTTGCTTATCTTTTTATGTTTCATTTTCTCTCATCATTTGTTTCAGTAACCATAATAAAATCAACCCCTCCTTGATTCCCCGATTGAGGTCCACTTGGACCGAAAGAGGTTCCTGGAGGGTTTTCTTTTTAACAAGAACATCCATCTCAAAATTTACTAAAATTGACAAGACTCCGGTGTGTATGCTCTGCACTTGGCTGCGGTTCATCTGATCATTCAAGCTGTATCAAAAGCACTTGAGTGACTAGTATAATTAGGATTCACTCTCCCAAATTAACAAACCATCAGGTGAAAATCCAACACCTAGATCAAACCATTACGGTGGAAAAATACCCAAAGGAAGCGGGAACTTCTAAAAAGTGACCTCAGGGCGCCAATATCTGCCACACCCTAATGGGTGCGTTATGAACAATAGCCCCAGAGACTCCATTCAGCCCACATATTCGTTGCGGGTAGTCGTGAAGGTTTAGTTTTGGACATACTCCAAGTACTCTCGGGTATATCTGGAGTCCACCCCTTCGCCTAATTTTAATCAACTCCTTTTTCACATTAACTTAAAACGTACCAAGAGGCAATTGCAAAACATTCACTCCAAGCACATGCAAGTACATTGATTTTCTTTTGACTCCATTTTAAGACACTGGTTATTTTCTTGCTATATATTTATATTGTGTCTCAGCATTGTGCTTTCGTGCGCTCATTTTGTATCTTGTCATATATGGTTATTTATGGTTAAATTTCAAACTCCTAAGTAATTCATTTAGTTTAACATCATCATACTAAGTAATTTAGCCTTAGTAAATTAATAGGGTCTACCCCCCTTGGCTTCGTTAGGAGTTGAGCCTAAACGGAGGAGTCAAGAACAAGGTGACAGCCTTGACTCGAGACTTGCCCCCAAGGACACACCGAGTGGCTTGAATATTTCTGCCACATGACCCAGGTGTGTGAAAGGTAGCAACACAACTACCTAGTCTAGAACCTAGAAAATTAATCATGAAGATTAAGAAAATATATCCCAAGTATGGAGATGGGTTTTTTAGTATTCTAACACCCACCCCTCCGCCTAGTTCTAGAATGTTCGACCTTCACTTTGGGGCCTATTTTCACTACTGAAACAAATATAAATTAGACTTTTTACCTTCTACAAAAGGTCTTTTAGTAAGGATACTGTCACCACTTTACAGTTCTCCTTTTATGCCTTAACACCTCCAGAACAAAGCAACATAAAGGTCATATACTGGTTACACTTTTGCACTCATTAAATGTTGTTTTAAATGTTTGAAATTACATTAAATGAGCTTTGATATTATTATTTTATAGTATAAGGGAGAGCATTAAATGCATTTATAGAAGTGGTTAAATTTGGACTAATGTTGTGTTCATTTTTCATATAATTTGTTGTTACAAATTGGTACTAAATTGGCTATTATACTGCCGCTAACACTTACATTTACAGTTTGAAAATTCACTATTTGGTTACTCCTAGAATGTCAAAAGGTATTTTAACTTGTAAACACAAATATATTATCCTAACATAACTACGGACTTATAGAACATAAAACATAATAAAAGGAAGCATTGTTCAAATTGAATTATATACCCCTAGCTTTCTTGGAGTACTCTAAGTCAATAAAATTATTAAGCAACTGATGAATTGAATCCTCATCTTGAGCTCACACTATTGGAAATGAGTTACCCCGACAATGGCTCTCTTGTTACAAATTAAGCAATTTCTCCATGCCTTCTATGAGTTTCTCTATATGTCCTCCCTACATGCAGACATGATCCTTGGCATTGTATTCAAGACTACTTATTAATTTTTTTTGTATAACTAAATAAACTTAGGTCACAATTACAATAGTTATTACATAAATTAATAATAAGACCTAATGTATCACCTTGGGCATATTTAAAATTATTTGGCAAGAAAGAGGACGGGACATTGGCATTGTGCATAAATTACACATAAGTAAAGAGGCTAAAGAAATGGTTCAAGGTAACTACAAAATAATGATAATGTGGCATAGTTAAACTTTATGGTTACTGATGACCAAATTTGGTTATAACATATACCCTATAATGTGTGAGGGAAAAATAGGAACTCATGGCTGAAATACATTCTCAATTTTTATAGAGTTGAAAGGAAAACCAAGGGGTATATTCCTAGACCAAGGATCATAGTTTTACTTGCAAGATGGATACATTTTCTAAGGTGGGAATGGTTAAGCTCAAAGTATTGGATTCCTTAAGTCGATGACTAATTGAAACAACTTAATAGATATTCATGTTAAATCAAGATCACATATCTTGGACTCCTCGTGACCTTTCCTATTAACCTATGGAACTTGACGTTAATAATTCACAATAATATGAAATATGCCAAACCCTAAGGATTAGGTTTCCAACATCCCCCCCTTTAATCCAAAGGGTTATGTGTGGGTCCAAGAAAAGAGAGTTGGAAACAAAATTTGGAAGTAGAAAATGCCGAAGGATTAACATCCCCAACTTGACAATCTGAATTTGATAAGTAAGCTAGCATAAGTTGACATCTTCTGCTAAATATAAGTGCTCTCTGAGTTGCTAGTTTTTTATTGACCACAAACAAACAAATCTAGTAGAAGCAACATACACTTATGTCTACTACCAAGTGGGTGGTTTTACGATGATCACAAACTCTGAAACTTGGTGATACCTCTAATTCTCTCTCAAAGGTTCTCTCTATAACTTGGATCTATGGATCAGTGGTTCCTTCTACAAAGTGGTGCTTTAAGGACCACCATAAACTGATGTCTATTAGACATAATCGAAGATTGATGTATTCTACTAAATTGGTGGTTTTAGGAAAACCAAATCATTCTCAGTGGAACATGGATTTGACTTTTTTTCAGGGTTGCTTAACCTAACTTGCTTTTTATTTCTCACTTGTTTCTAACAATCCATCATCTCCCCTGTCAAGAACAAAGTGAGTAGAAAATATCTTGGTGGTTATCAGACTAAAAAATTGATGTGTAATACCATGACGTAATGAATGCTCTAGATCATGGTCTCTTTATGCCTTCTTGTTATAGCCATAGATCTGACATCTGAATATGGATGTGACTCAGGCTCGCTTGTTTTGGAAATGAAGAAGGTTGCCACTGCTTGTTCTCAGGAAACTAGAAGCTTGGCTATTGATTCATGATATTTTTCCACGTCAAGTACAAAATGAGAATTAGGAAATTTTTTCTTGAATAGCCAAGTTATGAATATGGTCTTCATTATCCATCCATTTATCGAAAATGTAACCATAGTTGTGTGATTCCTTGATCAAAATCCAACTCGTGAGCCCTTATATGACCATCAATTCTATGAAATTGTTTGTACCACACCCCCATTTTTCTTTAAATTGTATATAATGCTTGTCATCATAATAATAAATTCCACCAATTATGCTCATATTCTAGTGACCCTAAAAAGCTCCAACTAAAAATTCTCAACGAGAAGTCTTGTTCAGGAAATATCCCATCCATAATTTGGTGCTAATTTAGTCACCTTGCATAATTGATAGATAGCACATCTTTGACAAAATATGTGAAATGTTTGCATTTTATTATTCTAAAATATTTAATGCATTGTGTGCCAACCAAATTACATATACTATGCTAAATGGAACATCTCTAAAAACAATTACTTTATTGTTTTGAAACCATGATTCCACACATAAATCAACTGTTGGACTTTGCCACAAATTTTGGAAACACAACCATCTAGTCATATTGCTGTAAATATGGTGCTCAAAGGAGTATGAAAGAAACATATGATTACCTGATTCATTCCCTTCATGCACGACACATTGATATTCTAGTCATATTTACCTGTTTTCTGCAAAAAAGCAATGATGTATTTTTGTTCCTCTACGACAAGACAATTTGTTTTTTTTTTTTTTGGGGGGGGGGGGGATTTAATTTCCATATTTTGGACCACCACCAATACTTACTATGAATATTGGCTTCTACCAATTCCATATAACCTACATTATTTGTCTAAGTAGACCCCTAAAATTTAATCTTTATCCCACACCAAATCATCATCATGATCCTTCACTCTAGTATGCATTCTCAACGACTCTTCTAGGAAAAAATTCCATGCATCAACAAAATCACCATCTAATCCTAATTTTTTTCCAACTTCCAATCTTGGTGCCAAATATTTGTGTTCTCCAAATTTTTTATCTATTTGAAGGTAAATATGTTAAGTTAAGATTGACTTGGTCAAACATGGTTAAATAATAAATAGGTTAACATATATTTGGTCATTGATGGGTTTGCCATTGGTCATTTACGATGCCATGTTATTTGATGTGAGGAAGCCTATTTAAAGGCTTGGTGAACTCCATTGTTATGTGGGTATAAGGGAATGTCCTTCGACCGACTTTGCCAGATTTGACAATGCAATAATATATATTTATTAGTTGCTAGTTTCTGAGTAAATGGTTTCTAGAGTAAAATATCTTATGCATTATGATTTGTTTGTGATTGTCGAGTGTTAATTTTCTCACGATGTTTATTTTAATATGGTATTATACCTTGGTTGGCTTGAAATTTCTAGCAAGAGTGTCCTAAAACATCCACTAGTGATTGTAGGTGTGTTATAATGGCATATGGGAAAGTGGGAATATGTTACTTATAGATGTGAAGTAAGGTTTTGTTGCATGAAATGCACTATAAATGTTTCCAAACAAGAAGAAATTCCATGTCAGGGAAAAAGCAAGAAAGTGAGCAAGTTTCTCCATTTATCCATGAGGGTTCATTAGTCAAGGTGGCTTGGGAATGAAGTTGCTTTCCTATAGGAAGGAGATATCACCCCTCTTCCAACTTTTGTTCATTGTGTTTTTCAGTTTGATAGTTTTCTCTCAGTGGTTGAGTGATGTCCCTCAATTGAAGCTTTGGGTGATGTGCCCCTTTGCCAGTGGATTTCATGTTTTGTTCCTAATGTCAATGCATACATTGGAGAATTTTTATTACAGGTTCTGATGTCTACTTCGTAGTAGTTTGTGGAATATTATTTGTAAAAGTTTAAAATCGGGTTATGGCAATCTTTTAGGGATGAATGCAATGACTGGTTGTCCCTTTCCCTAGGGAAAGTACCGACTAGACTCAAATTCTCTATAAATTCCACTATTTTGAAGTCAATTTCTTATGGAGAAGGTGTTTTAATGTCCACTTAGTCCTTCTTCATCAAGGGTGTTAAATATCATTATAACAATACCATTTGCAAGGGGGCCTTCTCGTTACCTCATGATTAATTGACAATGTGTGAATGGTTGATATTAAATTATGGATAGTTGTGCGATCAATATACACCATTCATGGAGGGACCATGTCTATTACCACTCAAGCATGTACCAATGTGGGAATTGTGGCAATAGGAACTTGGGGGTAAACTTGATGGATCTACACCATTCAAAGGGGACCCCTTCCCATTTTCTCTCACTCATATCTATGTGCACAATTCACTGAGATTTGTCAATCTGGCCTAAGATATTCTTCTTCCTTTATGATAGAGATAATACTTAGGGTTGTGAGGAGGAGGGGATACTAATAGCTTGTAGAATCATTAGGTGACTCATTTGAGGAACAACACTATGCATTAAGGATTATGATGTAACTTCCACTCTAGTAAACATATCTCCATGATTTGAGAGATAAAGTGGACAATCAATATGATTAGAAAAAATAATGGACTTGTTGATCTTGATCAACAATTTTCTTTAGTTGTTGTTTGTATGGATCTCATAGAGCTCCAAATCATAGACATCCCATCCTAAATAATTAGGTAAGTAAACTCTCTGTTTTGACATAATTCTCTCTCTTTTACAAACTCCTTGTGTTTGCTCCAATTTCTTCTTTCCTATTAGGATCTAGAACTAAGTCACCAAATACGTTAATTAGAAGTTTAAAGGGCATTAGCTCCCATGGTTTAGCATGCAGTTGTATAGACTAGAGATATGAATTAAGACACAATCTTAAACCATCATTGATATGAATGCATATAAGAAATTCCGACACAATCTTAAACCGTCATTTATATGAATGCATATGACAAATCTTAGATGGCCATATTAATGTTTCAAATCATTTAAAGAAATTCCTGTTTTTATTCCATCTAAATAAGTAGAAATTTACAAAATATAATAATTATTAATATTTATTGAAATTAGTTAAATCTTTTTAACATGGTTGGTTTCTAGATGTTATAAGTCTAAAAAAATTTACATTTTTTCTGCTAATAATTTAATTTGTTACTTAAATTGCCTTTTTTTTATAAATTGCATAAATATATTAAATCTTCAGTTATTGTTAAAACTTTCTTCGAACAACTAAAGTATACAACTCCAACGACTTAAATCTATCACTTCAAAAACAAAGTCATTATTTTATTTTATTTAAAGTGAACCAAAAAAATGCAATAACCTGGATTGGATTATGGCAATTATCGGTACCGAAAAGCAATTTCATTTTGATACTCGGCATCCACAGTTACAGCTCCGCGTTAACGAATAAACAATAGTGTTTAAAGAATTGCACTGCGCTAAGAGTGTAGCAGTTCAAGGACTCAGAAATGCCTTACTGTCGCCGCAGCCCATAATGGATCTCGGGAGTCTTTTGATACTTTGAATCCCTTCTTCAAACACCACTCCCATTCCCAGAAAGAAATGCGCTTCTACATGACAATGGAAAGCCCACATTCCCGGATTGTCAGCTATGAATCTTATGGCAGTCCAACCGTATGGAAAGAGAGGCACTGTGTTTTTCATGGGCGGATTTATCAGATTAAACTTCTCTGTATCGTTCAGCGGATCAAATGCCCCGTCTCCATGAGCAAGAACCCAGAAATCATGGCCGTGAAGATGCCATGGATGAATCTCGCTCGTATTGTTACCCAGCATGTTGGCATTCTGCAAAATTACATCCACCGTGCTGTTAAATTCCGATCTGTAAATCGGATTGCCGTAGCTGGCGTTTTGGTTGGATTGAGTGCTGGATATGTTGTAGTGTTCGTAATCCTCTGGAGCCGGGAACTGATCGAAGCTCCTGTTCAATTTGTACTTGACGGCTATGAGAAATGCTGTATGCGCGTGCACAGACGAGATATTGTTAATTGCCCACCGGATGTAGCCATTAATTTTGTTCTGTGTGTTTAGAAGCACGATGCGCTTGTGTGGCCTGAGTGGAGGAGGGATCGCGTACCCTGCTCTGGCCTTGTACAGTTTCGCCTGATTCTTGGTGTAAGCAGTATCGTTCCAGAGCGGGCCTTTTGGAATCATGGAGGGAGGCAGCATTGACGCAGAATTGGGAACGTACCTTAAGATGGCACGCCCAGTTGGTGTCTTGGGTTGACGACCTCGCACATTCACAGCTACCCAGTAATTTCTGGATGCATTTTGATCTGCTGTTATCAGTACTGAATACGTCTCTCCTGGGTATACGTTCAAGTCCTCAACAACGAAGGGCTCCACGTAGTGGCCGTCTGCCTCAACTACAGTCAAGTTGTGTCCCTGCATTGCATTTTTCACCATCCAAATCCATCAACAATTTTGATTATGCATTGCAGATTTTCAGATTTTTCAGTCTTTGTATAACAGTCAGCTATCTTTTAGCCTTTGTTGCACCCAGAGCACTCATTCTACTATGGAGGAGATTCATCTTAATATGGGAAATCCTGTCAAGTTAGTCACTTTATGCTTATGTTAACACAAATAAATAAATAAATTTATATTGTGCATTTATATATTTATATAGTCTAAACATAAAAGAATAGAGAAAAACATGTCGCCTAATTTATCAAATAATAAAAAACCAATAAAAAAACTAAATGAAAAGTAATTAAAAGATCCATGTTAAATCTTGATTTACCAAACACTTAACAGATCAAAATGTTTGAGGTGTAATTTTGTATGAACATTTAAAAATTTAATATAAAAATAAGTTACACCTAAATAAATTGGATCCCTCTAGGTGCTTTCTAGATCAAGGTTTAAAATGAATCTATGCTGGTATAATAGTCAGCTATCTTCACAAACTAAGTGATTGGTTAGTCAGCTATCTTTTAGCCTTTGTATAACAGTGGTTGGCTGTGTTTATTGGCATTCACCAGCCATTTTATTTGTGGCTGTGTTAGTTTTTTTTATTTGTGGTTATGCTAATTTTATCAGGTCATTCCAAATTCCAAGATTATAGGTTGAGTGGTTGAGTTAGTCATATTTTATAGGATAGTTCTAAATTTGAAGGCCATAAAATAAATGGTTGTACTAGTTATATGGCAAAAGTATACTAACATAACTCTCATTAATAACCACTAAATAAGTTTTATAAAAATATATTCTGCTTTCTATAAACAGTATCATAACTTTTTAAATTCAGAATTACATATATACTTCTACAAATGCATATTTAACTACTAAGATGCAAAGCTTTGAATCGTGTAATTCTTCCACATCAAAATTTTGAGTAATCAAGCTGTAAGTTTGCAACTTGTAACATACATTTATTTGTTGTTTTGTTGAGTAGTTGTAAATTTAAAAGCCACAAAATAAGTGGTTGTGCTAGTTATAT
>LPNX010496064.1:59016-99172 GCA_001517045.1 Pseudotsuga menziesii | reverse complement strand
ATATATATATATATATATATATATATATATATATATATATATAACTATTAAAATGCAAGGCTTTGAATCTTGTAATTCTCTTGACTAATCAACTTGTAACTTTGCAATTTGCAGCATAAATCCATTTGTTTTACTGTTGGGTGCTTAATAGCTCTGTAGAAAATGATATGAACGAATATTGATCTGAAGGGAATATACCTCAATAAGGAAATTCAATGAAGATAACGAAGCTGCACTGGCAATTCGCAGTCGGTAAGTCATGCCAGGTATTACTGATAGAATGTAAGGAATAGAGCAATCGAGAATTGTGGAGTTGCAGATACCGCCCGTTCCTGCTGAATTGCTTATAGAGTTTACCAGCGAGCAATTGTAAGATCCATGCCCCTCAATCAGCAACGACTGTCCACAAAAAATCACCAAAACCACGGTTTATCTGAAATAGATTTAGTAGTAATATTGGGATAAAGGGTTACTAGAGATTTATTTTAAATTTAAATTTATTATAATAACTATATTGATAAATATTTATATTTTAGAATTTAGAATAAGTATTAAGAATACATTTTATTGATAACAAGAAGATGAACTAAATGTACTGTATATTTCAATTTGCATGTGATATAAGTTATGGCTGATCGATAGATAATGGACAGCTAATGACATATACTGCTCTAGTGTATTTTGACCTTGACCTTAGGTTAAGTACGAAATTGGGTTGGTAAATTCATTGTACACCAATTCAAAAGTTGAACTTAATATAAATGTAAAAACAATAATTTAATATTAAACATTTATTAAGAAAAAATTTTAAATTTTAAAAAATTATTTTTGATTATTCTTTTAATTGTTTAACAGATGATAAGTTAATTTTAGTATATGTAAGATTATTCTTTCTAAATACATAAAAGATGATAAGTTACTTTAATTATTTGTAACAACTAGCAAAAAGATAAGTAAAGTGGCTGGTGAATATCTATTTGTAGAGACAACAAACTAAAATAGTTGGCTATTAAATAAAAACTAAAACATATAATTTTATATCCATTATTCATACAAACACAAAACAAATACTATTTAAGAAGAAAAAAAACAAAAAATGATATGAAAAAGACAAAAACAAAAGCTAAACAAATACTATTAAACAAAGGCTAAAATATATAATTTTATATTCATTATTCATACCAATTTGTTAGAGTTAATATAAGCACAAAACAAATACTGTTTAAGAAGCAAAACAAAACAAAAAAAACTTATATGAAAAAACAAAAACAATTTGTTATTGGTTAAGGCACTCTACATCCGAGTATGGGGGGAGATATTGTAACGTGATGTAACGTTTATAACATGTCGGCAAAAAATAATAGTCATAGTGAATATTAAGTTATTTTTATTAATAAAAAAATAAATTTTCTAATAGGCTAAAATAAATGTCAGCCACAAATACAATCTAATATGGGGGAGATGTTGTAATCTTCCTTTTTTTTCCAAAGAAAAAATTTGTAAATATCTTTATTTACATTGATGGCACAAAAGTCCATTAACACAAAGAGACCCAACCTTAAAGCTGGTAATAATTGTCAAGATAAAGCTCCAAAAAGAGCTCAAAAACAACAAGAATTAAGTCCAAAGGCATAAAAGCCATAACAAAATAATAAACAGTTTCAAACTGCTCATATAATTATCCAAAAAGCTTTAAACAGTTTCAAAACTGATCTTTGCATCATCATCTAAAAAGTCTCTGATAATGCCAAAACATGGAATTGATCCATATCTAAAAACCCTTTTAGAAAGGTATCCATCAAAATAATGCCCCATAATAGCATAAAAACCAAATAATATGTTCAAAGGCCTAAACCATAACAAAAATACTAAACAGTTTCACAACTGCTCAAAAATATGTCCCAAAACATTATCACCATCACTCAAATAGTTTCAGAAATCTTCCTACCTAACAAAAACAATAAAAAAGTAAAAATTTAATTATCCGTAAACAAAATATGTGGGTCAAGAAAAAAACACAAAATTGAATTATCCGCAAAAAAATGTTGGCCTTGCACATGGTTGTGTAAGGCATTCTAAACAACCCATGGTTTTATTATACATGGTTTAGGAGGCTTTGCACATGGTTTTTAAACCATGTGCAAGGCCTCCTAAATAACCCACGGTTTTATTATACATGGTTTAGGAGGGCCTTGGAAATGGTTTTAAGACGATGTGCAAGGCCTCCTAAACAACCCATGGTTGTAAGAGGGCCTTGCATATGGTCTTAAAACCATGTGTGGGGAAATGATGCAATGTTCGTTCCTAACAAAATAAAAAACAATAAAAAACATTATATGTCGGCTATAAATAATATTAAATATTAATAATAGAAATATTATATGTAGACCTTAAATAAAAAGATGTGTCTTTCGGTTTGAATCAAATCAATGGATACCTAAGAAGAATTTGCATCTAGAGAGATTTGATCCATCTCGGCGCTTGATAGAGCCTAGGATTTGGATCTACGCTCGTTTAACCACCCTTTAACTAAAATTTATTTAAATCTTAATCAACATACATTTAAGTATAACAAGGTACCATGACCATGAAATGAATCCTTACTGTGCAATATACAAACAAATCCAAAATCTAAAATAATATCTAATATGCAAGATTATTACATAATATCTAGAATATACAAGATTATTCAATAATATCTAATATGCAAGATTAGTCCATTTAAATAATTAAATAGTCATAAGTTAATTTAAATATTTACAACAATTAGCACAACTATGAGTAAAGTGGTTGATAAATTTAAATATTAATCAAAATACACTTAAAATAAAACAACTATGAAATAAATGCCAATTATAACTTATTACAGAGATTAATCTTAAATAAATGCCAATTATAACTTATTACAGAGATTAATCTTTTGAGTAGAGAACAACATCTAAAATAATATCTAAATGCCTGTCTAATTGTCCCATGAATCTATGAATCTTAAGTTCATAAAAATTTAGTTAACAAGCAACTTGGAGGACGAGCTTCTCACCTGGGGTTCACCAACCCAGACGAAAGGGATCGAAGACAAGCCAGTGGCTTGTTCGGTATGGCTTTTATGCCACCAATCGTTCAATAGAACGCTGAGTTCTCTGTGGTAAGAAAAGGGCTCCTTCACACCATCAGCAATGGCTACATGAATAGATCCGTGCAAACCTGCTGTCCTTTGCATTCCGTAATGACCGTGGTAGAAATAAGTTCCAGGCTACATACAGTACAGAAAATCATGAATGCGATCATATAAATCCATTGAATCGACTGTGATATGAGTGATGAAACGTGAAAAAGACTAACGCAGCTTACTCTATCCACTATAAATTTGTAGACGAAGGTGTCTCCCGGCATGATTGGGCACTGTGTAACTTCTGCTGTTCCATCACTCCATGGTGTTCCATACTGCAAACGAACGATTATAAGTTAATTCATAAGCCATCAAGATTTAAAACAGCATGAAAATTGTACAGGAAGATACAGAATAGAATAAATACCTGGCGGATACCGTGCCAGTGAATTGCAACATTCTCAGATTCCAGTTGATTTGTGAGTTCAACGTAGATAGTATCGCCCTCTTGGGCTTTGATTGTTGGACCTGGAAACTGCCCATTGACAGTAATCACCAATTTCTCATAACAATCAGGAGATTTATATTCATATCGCACATTCCATCTATAATGACGAATCCTCGCTTCTGCAAACAACGGCAACATTGCGATCAGAGCTACTGCAAGATATAAAAGGCGCAGAGGATACATTTCAGATCGTTTCCAATTCATTCTCTGCTTCAATATTTGTTTTTTTTGTACCGTTGCAGGACGCAAAATATATATTACGAACCCTAAATTCAGTAGGGAGGAGAAGTCAATGGGCGATAAGAAGCTAAAAAGTCCAATCAGAAAACGTGGATTTTTTTAGCACGGCAAACAGCCGGGAGGAGAGCATACGGAAGTTATTTAAAAATGAAAGCCGTACCCAACATGCCAGGGGAACTCGTAAACATCGCAGAAAGTGAGTTGGCAAAATGATCAAAGCCTGTGAAAACGATACATTAATAGTAAATACAATATCATCTGCGAAAGCTGTCAACAGCGCGTTGGCGCTGGGTTGTTCTTGTGCATCTAGTGGAGCAACATTCCAAAATCTATGATAAGCGTTGAACCGTTCAATCCGGCTTCAAACATTTCGCAGGTCAATATTAAAAATATAGACCTCTTTTTAATTGACTTAGTATTTTTAGAAGCAACATGCATTTCATTTCATTTTTTATATTTTAAGAAGCCACATGCATTTCATTTTAAAATTGACTTTCATCTCAGAAAAGGATGCATTTCATTTTAAAATTGATTTTTTAATTGACTTTTATTTTAGAAAAGGATGTGTATAAGTTGTTTTTTTTAAATTATAGTTTTTTGTTTTTTTCATACGGAGATATGTTAGGGAAACTCAGCAATACTTCCCCAGCTCTGACCAATTGAGCTAACCCTTGAGGCTAAAATAATCAATAATTTGTAGCTTAATCGACATAAATGATTGTTATTTTCTCTAGGTTCAATTTAAATACAAAATTAAATATAAATTTAACCACAATACAAAAATGAGTTTATTGTCGAGATAACTTTAAGTCATTGATAAAATGGACTGTTTTGTTTTTGAGAAGTTAGGTGCAAAATCAATAATTCTTCTTTAAAGCTCTTATGTGAATGTTGAATGTATGATTACGATGAAAAAACTTTTGAATATAAATAAGTAATATGAATTTTTATATTTCTAGTTTTAAATGGCCAGCGTTAAAAACAAACTAGATGAAACCGGAATAACACTTAAAAATAATTGTTTTTAAATAAAATAATAAATAATTACAAGTTAATAATTACTGTTATTTAATTAAACTAAAATATTCATCCATTTTAATCATATAATGCAGTTTTGATTATCACTCTTAAACTTTAATTATGACTCAGATTCGTTTCCTTTCATTAACCATTTTAAAATAAAATTTCTTAAAATTAAATGTTTAAAAACATTAGTTCTTTATTAAAAGCTATTACAAAACACACACTATATATAGATGCTATGACAAAACACACACACACTATATATATACTGAAAAGTTGCACCTATGATTTTCTTTTCGAGATGACGACTCTACGTTGCTTCATTATGTTTTAAGAACAAATGGCATAACGAGGGTGCACTTATTATGGATTGGTTTTTGGGGTTGATGGTTTCAAATTTTGAGATGATCGTTATGAAGGGTGGGTGTGTTTATTAAAATTTAGTTTAAAAAAAAAATCAACTTGATTGAGTATTCAATTTTAAAATAATAAACCATTGGAATTAGGGTGAAATCATGAATTCATGTTTATTTTGGGGTTATGAAAAAACATAGTTGTGTTTGTAAGTTTTAATTGTGTTATTGGTTATTTTTTAGATTTTTTTTATTGGTATTTGATATGTCATTTTTGCAAGTGTTTGATAGTATGTTCTTAATTAATAAAATTATGACAAATAACCATGTTTTTAGACGTTATTCAAGTATTGTTCATTAAAAACAAAATATGTTATGATGATCTAGACAGATTGTACTAATATCCGACTATAAGTTAGTATGAATTTTTCAGAAAAACTAGCATAAAACTGACATGTTTATTTTAACACAACATTTTCCCTAATTTCCAATTCAAAACAAAAAAATTTGAAAGTACCCTTTTGAACACAACACATCAAGGTTTTATACCACGATTTTTCCAAATTTTTTCACCTATTGAATTTTCATTTCACTAAATTCTATTAATTTTGAAGCATTCAACACCTTCTAAGAAAAATAATAAATAAAATTAGTAGATCACACCAAATTCAACAAAAATAGCATCTATAGAAAGTAGATTGAATTATGCAACTAATGGTATTATTTGTGAAGAAAAATTCTAAGTATTTAATATGATCTGATCTCTCTGAAATAGGAAGAAGACTAAGAAATGGGATGGAATACCATTTTTGAATATTTAGAGGTTTTCGGCGAAACAAATCTTTCGGCCGAAAGTTAGTTTTAACGGACTGAAAAGAGTTTTGCAAAAAAATATTTTCTATTTTTTAGGAAAATTTGACTCGCCTTTTTGAAAAAACCTTTTAGATTCATATTTATAAGAATCACGCTAACACATATTTTCTCATTTTTCAAAAGATCACCATTGTACAAGTTAAGGGGTAATTTTGTAAGTGTTCTTAAAATTATCTTCTATGCTGGAGGCTCAATTTTCTTTGATAGTAAAGATTCTTTTGGAAAATTTGTTATGGTAAAATGTTCATAAAAACTATTTTTTGAGATGGAAGCTCTTTTTCTTTGATAGTAAAGATTATTTTGGAAAATTTGTTGTGGTAAAAGGTTCTTAGAAACTATCTTTAGAGATGGAGCCTCTTTTTCTTTGATAGTAAAGATTCTTTTTGGGAAATGTTTTATGGTAAAATGTTATTTTTAATGGTAAAATGTTCTTAGAAATTATCTTCTAAATGGAGGCTATTTTTCTTTGATAATGAAGATTTTTTGGGGAAATTATTTATAGTAAAGTGTTCTTAGAAATTATCTTCTAAGGTGGAGACTTTTTTTAAAATTATTTTGAGCAATATTTTATGGACAAGTCTTTTAAGGTGAGTTTTTTCTTTGATGATTAAGATTCGCTCCAGGGAAATTTATTCTAACGTGAAGGTTTACATTGAATTATCATGGGTAACAAAAGAGCACGAAAGAGGAAATCTTATCACTCTCAATATGATTCCTTACATAATGAAAAGCAAAGACTCAAATACCATGAAAAAAGAATCAAAAGAGAGTACAAATATTGAGGGCATCGCTAAAGATGATGTAATTAGAGATTTGGATCAAAATGTTGATGATATGAATGTTTAAAATCAAACTCAAGAAGAAATTGAATCACGTATGTACAAATATTGTAAATTTGTTTAAAATGCAGTAACTGGTTTTTGTAAATGATTGATGTTGAAGACATTTGATGCAAATATTCAATCTAGTATGTATATATATATATATACAGAGAGAGAGAGAGAGAGAGAGAGAGAGGTTATTAAAAGATTTTAAACCATTTTTTTTTTTTAATTATGAGTCATATACTAAACTAAAATTGCAATTGAAATATATATAGGTGGCTTCATCATTGAAGACAACATGTTACAGAATGTTGATAGAGAAAAATTCAAAAACACAAAACCTTACCATATTGTATGATATCATGCTGAAAAGATACACATGAGCAATTTCTGGAAAAAGAATCAGTGGAAATACAAGCTCAATTTTTGAGGTGTTTGTTAGTCTCCAAGAAGTTGAGGGAAGCTTGGTCATTATTGGGTATTCAAAACAAGGCAAAAGATTCAAAGGTGAAACAAAATGTGTTCAAAAATATAGCCGATGCAATAAAAACTATTGCAAAATCCAGAAATAAAGATATTAGTATTGCACGTAGAATAATACAAACAGTGATTATTTCATCTAGGACTAAACAAAAACATTTGACAACGCAAAATGAAAAAGTTAGTGGAACTTCGCAGAAAACATTGTAGAAATATAACAAATTTCGATTACAAATAGATGCAAATGATGAGCTTGCTTGTTGAGCAAATATTTGTAGACAACCCTATAAAGATAGGGTCGGTGAAAGTGTTAAAGCTACGATGCATGAATATTGGGTGGAAAATTCTCGTGTTTCACCAAATTCAAGGGCTGTGATACGACGATGAATATCTCGAAATCAGTATGAAAGCCATCCAAAACATATATTGGCGATGACTCAAATACAATTGTTCAATAAATTCAAAGATGAACATAAAGAAGTGAATTTGTCAATCAATATATGTGTACAACAGAATCCATGGTATGTTAGACCTATCACTATCTGTGACACATGTTTTTGTTGCTATCATGTTGAGTTTGAATTATATTGTGACAAATTCCTTTGGTTTGGTAAAACATTTTGGTCAAATTCACCTCCTTCCACAATTCATGCTTTTATATCTTAAATTCTATGTGAAAGAGATAGTCACGAGATATTTTGCAACAAAAGATATGTCGACGGAAATAAATGTGATCATTGTGGAACTATAGCTTTATTCCACCATAAATATCCTATTGATATTAATGATCGAACATTGCCAAATATAATAGTTGATTGGAATAGATATGAATATGTCACTTATTCCCACATTTCTACAAGTTCTACAAACACTCTTTCGAAAAGGATAGATTTACAAGAAGATAAAATCAGTGTTACAGAGTTTTTGAAGAAGTTTGAAAAATAAATTTATAAATACATAAAACATTCACATAGAGCATGATGGAAAGACATACAATTCAAACAATCACGTGATGTTTTTCCAGTAGGGACTATTTTTTCTGTGGTTGATTTTGTAGAGAATCACACATTTGAACCACAAAAAGAAATATAAAGTAAATATTATCATTCTGGGTGCATTTTGGCCAAGTTTCTATATTTGTCTATGTTCTATATAGACATGCTCAACACAATGTTGATGATATATATAGAACGAATGACAATCGACATGTGATCAAGGAATATCATTTCTATATCAGCGATGACCGCACACATGATACGCATTATGTACAACATTGTTTTGATA
The DNA here is from genome assembly GCA_001517045.1 of Pseudotsuga menziesii. NCBI lineage: Eukaryota > Viridiplantae > Streptophyta > Pinopsida > Pinales > Pinaceae > Pseudotsuga > Pseudotsuga menziesii. Next base: position 90,478 of record LPNX010496064.1, on the reverse strand, counting down.
TTATTTATGGTTCATTGTGTTGGAGTCATGTACCCAACATGCACACTTATTTAGTCAATTTTGTCCTATTTACCCACTATCCTAAGTTTAATTGACTTACTTGGCATCAGATGAGCACACTATGACATCAGCATGAGCACACCCACGCCCTCCTTCATTCAAGGAGGCCAACTAAGCCTTCTCATTCATTCGAGGAGGCTAACTGGTCTTCCTCCTTCAAACATGGAGCAATTCTGGGGTGATCTAAGTGTCATAAATGCACCTAATTGTTAACTGATTGTTGTTTCACCTAAAAATTAGTTAAGTCGAGTTGTGAAGGCACCTTCATTCATTATTTTATTATTTTTTTCCATTATTTATGAATTGGATCTAACACTGGCGCCTACAACCACTTTTGATGACATGTGTCACTTCAATTAACTCCATCAGAGCTACTTGGAGTTATGGATGTGCTACCTCCTTCAGTTGGACATGCAATTACATGTGATGAGTCACTTTCAGTTAGACTCAGTCATTTATTACACTCTGATTCAGTTAGGACTTAGTGTGAGATTATGTTATTGATTAGCTTAGTGGTTAACTATGTGTGTCGATTGTGGCTGACATTCAGTTAAGCTACACCCACTCATTCAATTCGAATGACCTCCTTGGGAATTTGAATTGTCTTGGCATTCATGCACCTTACATGACCATTGTATTGTACTATCATTATTGTATTGATTATAAAGAGCTGCAACATTCTATTGCAACACCATTATGCCATTTTCATGCTTAATTGTCTTAAATCTCTTATGAGACTGTGTTTTAGTCACTAGATTACTATGAGAAATTAATATGGTATGAGAGCTCACAGTGGGACGAAACTCATTCTCTTCAAAAACATGGTTTTTTACGAATCTTGCATGAAAAATTAAGCAAAATCTCAAATTCCAACACTACACCAGAAGCAAAAGGTTTACCACTTAATACCCCAAGTTAAGGAATTGTTGATCAAGCTTGCTTGATCAATTATGTTGGGTGTGATGAAAACCTGAAATGTGCATGTTGTTCAACCTTACAATGACTTTATTGTTTTTATTTGTAGGTTTTACAGGCTCACTGCATTCGCTACAATAGTTTAATATGGCTTCTTCCATAGATCTTTTGAAATCCGTTCAATTTCCATCAATGGAAAGGAGACATGGAGATCCAGCTACGTGCCAAAGAACTCTAATGGGTCACTATGGACATAGAAGAAGATTCTACTCATGTTATAGACAAGGATAGATTTTTGAATAAGAAATATGAAGCATTCGGTTTCTTGTGTCTCTCTATCTCCAAGGATCTTCTATTTCGCCTCTTGAGATTGAAGAATCTGAAAGAGATTTGGGACCAACTTGCCTCCCTGTATGGAAAATAGGATGACTTGAGGGTTTATCAGCTTGAAAACGGGTTGATGTCTCTTCAACTTGGCAATTTTCAGACCCTTAATAATTTTTCACAAAATTCAAGCATATAGTCCTTCTACTGAAGCAGTGTGAGGTGAAGAAGGAGGATGATCAGCTCATCCTCGCCATTCTCTCAAAAATTGGAGCTGACTATTCGGTGTTTGTTTCTACATTCCGTGCGGGGAAGCTCACAACCCCTGGATGGAAGATGCCTTCACTCAACTCCTTCATTGAGTCCCTAACAAGCGAACATGATAAGCTTTTCCAGATGGGGCTCATCAGATCCTCCCATGATTAAGCCCTCTTTGCTTCAGGACCCAAGGATTCGAAGGGGAAAGGAAAGCAACATAAGAACCCCAAAACCAATTTTGAAGCTCCTAAGCCTAAAGTTCAAAACCAACAGCAAGAAGAACCTTCTGGCTCGAAGAAGAACAAAAACAAAGGCCACCATGGGAAGGAAAAAGTCAAGTGTTCATACTATGGGAAGGGCTTCCACCTTGAACATGCCTCCATGAAAAAGAATATTAATGAAGATACTTATCTCCTTGAGAGAAATAACATAAATCTTCTAGAAATATTTCAGAGGAAAGAAAATCAAGATTGGGAATACCAACATGAAAGAGTTCATGCCATCATGGAAAACACTTTGAAGTCCATGGCTCTACTCATAGATTCTGGAGCTTCGAACTACATGATGGACAGCAGATAATATTTCTCTTCTCTCGACACCAGCAAGAGCATTCCCATCCACATGGGAGATGACTCTACCATCATCTCAAAAGGAAAAGGTACAATAAATGTTCTGTATGTTGGCATCTCTTGCATCAAACCTCCTAAGTGTCTATCAAATGACCCATACTATAGTTCCCAAGAGAGCATCCTTCAGCCCTGATGATGTACAAATTACTGAACTTGCATCTGGGAAACTTGTGGCAAAAGGCTCTACAAATCATCATGCAAAAGCCTATGAGTTTTCCCATTTTTTAGAGGATGCAAAGCCCACGGCTCTGCTGACTCATGGAAATGAGGTTAGTAGGCTCTAGCATGAGAGGTTTGGCCACCTAAACTTCAAGTACTTGCAGCAATTACAAAAAAATTCCATGGTTGAAGTCCTCCCAGTAATCAAAGCTACCATCGAAATTTGCAAAGGTTGTATTTTGGGAAAGCATCCTGAGCATAAGTTTGATTGGGGGAAGGCAAGCTGAGCATCAGAAATTTTGGGGATGATTCATTTTGATATCAACGGACCAATGCCCACCACATCCTTGAATGGATATCAGTATGTTCTCACTTATATATATGATTTTTCTAGATATACATGGGCCTTCTTCATCAAGAAAAAGTCAGAAGTCTTAGAAAAATTCATTGAATTAAAAGCACTGATTGAGAATGCATCTGGGAAAAAGATCAAAACTTTGAGATATAATAATGGCGGGGAATATATCAGTAATTAGTTGCTACATATATTTTCTGAAATTGGTATTCATATCCAACATTCATTCCCCTACACTCCCTAGCAGAACAGTGTAGCGAAGAGAAATAATCGGTCTCTCAAGGAGATGACCACTTGCATGCTGGAAGCCAAGAAGTTGGCTGCAAATTTATGGGCTGAGGCCATGAATGCTACTGTATACATTCAAAATAGAGTGCCTCACTCATTTGTGAAAGGGGAGACCCCTTTCGATGCCTACTTTGGACACAAGCCGGATGTGTCGAATCTCAGGGTGTTTGGGTCCACTGCATGGGCCTGAATTCCGCATGATAAGAGGAAAGCTTTGCAACCGAAAAGTGTTGAAAGTTTGTTTATTGGATATCCTGATAAATCTAAAGGTTTCAAGCTGCTGGATATTAGAAAAAAAAAATCATCATTGAAAGAAGTGTCTGGTTCGATGAGCCTCTTCAAGAGGTAGAACTAGTGAAGGAGAAAACTGCTGAATTTCTTTCCTATTCTACTGAATATCTGGATGATGAAATTGGGGGTGATGACCCTGATTTGGAACCTAATTTGGAACCTATGATATCTGATATCAGTTACTAGAAAGCATCAAGTTCATGTTCAGAACCTGAAGTGCAAACACATCTCCCAATTTGGGCCAGACAGACACTTTCTTCCGCCAGTGACAACATTGGAAATCTTGATGATCCAAGAAGAACCTAGCCTGATTTCTAAAGAGCAGGTATTGCGCTCTCTTGTCATGACTCTTTGATGTCCGAACCTTGTGATTTAATGATAAGTTCAGATCCTAAGTCTTATCACCATGCTCGAAAAGATCCGAGATGGCAAGCTTCCATGGACGAAGAGATGATTTATCTTCAAAACAATGCTACTTGGGAGCTAGCTTCTCTTCCTCCAGGTAGAAAATTAGTTCAATGCAAGTGGGTGCTTCAGAAAAAGGTTTCTGCTGATGGAAACACCTGCAAATATAAGGCAAGTCTAGTAGCAAAAGGGTTCTCCCAGGTCCAAGGAGTGGACTATCATGAGACCTTTGCACTAGTTGCAAAAATGGACTCCATCTGCCTAGTTTTGGCAATTGCGGCATCCAAGCACTGGGAGTGCATCATATGGATGCTAAGTATGCCTTTCTACATGGAGATATTCATGAGGAGATATACATGAAGCATATTGAGGGCTACATATCAGATTTATTTTGGTTTGCAAATTAAAGAAGTTCCTATATAGGTTAAAACAGGCCCCAAGAGAGTGGTATTCCAAGATGGATGACTTCCTTCTCTTGCAAAACTTCCAAAGGTGTAAATCAGATATGAATGTGTATCTATAGCATTATGATGGTAATTTTCTTATCATTGTTTTATATGTTGATGATATTTTGATTACTGGTAGCACTATTGCTTCCATTTCAATCATAAAAAGTGCCCTCCATGATGCATTTGAGATGAGAGATTTGGGGCTCTTGAAGCAATTTCTGAGGGTTGAAATTGCACAAAATTCTGATGGGATAATGGTCACTCAGTATCAATACATATCACACCTATTAGTTAAGTTTAACATGGCTAAATGTAAGTCTTATCCATTCCCTTTCCTTTCAGGGATCATCCTTGAAGAAGGAAAAAGCACTCCACCCATGGATTGCATAATCTACCACCAACTGATTGGTAGCTTTCTTTACTTGACACATTCTCAGCCTGATATCTGTTATGTCATGAATGTTGTATCAAGATACATGTAGTAGCCTCATTATATTCATTGGAAGGAAGCCAAGAGGATCCTCCAGTATATTCAGGGCACCAGGACCTATGGCATTTACTATGCTGCAAACTCTGAGCTAGAGTTGGTTGGTTAGACAGATTCAGATTGGGAGGGATATTCTATTGATCGAAAGTATACATTCGAATATGTGTTCATTTTTAGTGGTGGCCCCATTTTTTGGTCTAGAAAAAAGCAGGCCACCATTGCATTGTCTTCAGCAAAGGCCAAGTACCGAGGAGCGGTGAATGCTTGCATCCAAGCTGTTTGGTTGCAAGTCATTCTTTCAGAGTTTGATTTTGGTAGTATTTTGTCCACTGTCCTCTTTTGTGACAATAAAATTTCTATTAATATCTCCACATATCCAGTTACCAGGCAGAGGACCAAGCATGTAGAGATACAGATGCATTATATCAGGGAATTGGTGCATGACAGGACCATCATTATGCAATACTGCCCTACTGATGAACAGATTACAGAAATATTCACCAAGAGCTTTTCAGAGAAGAATTTCACTTACCTCCATTAAATGTTGGGGGTGAGTTCATCAGGGTGATCAGATTACTTCTCCAGTATTCAGCTTGAGGGGGGGTTTTCCCACTGAGTTTTCCCTCTTTCCTCACTTAGATTTTTTTGAGCATTGTTTGAGTTACATTATTGTACAAGGTGACCTATGGCCTTTGTTGCTGGGTCCCTAGCATTTCATGATTTTTTTTTACTCCTCCTGAGTATAGCTTAAGGGGGGTGTTGGAGTCATTTACCCAACATGCACACTTATTTGGTCAATTTCGGCCTGTTTACCCACTATCCTAAGTTTAATTGACTTACTTGGCATCAGATGAGAACACTATGACATCACCATGAGCACACCCACACTCTCCTTCAGTCAAGGAGTCCAACTAATCCTTCTCCTTCATTCAGGGAGGCTAACCAGGATTCCTCCTTCAAACAGGGAGTAATTTTGGGGTGATCTGAGTGTCATATATGCCCCTAATTGCTAATTGATTGTTGTTTCACCTAAAAATCAGTTAAGTTGAGTTGTGAAGGTGCCTCCATTCATTATTTGATTATTCTTGGCCATTATTTATGAACTGGAGCTAACACTGGCACCTGCAACCACTTCTGATGACATGTGTCACTTCAGTTAACTCCATTGGAGCTACTTGGATTTATGGATGCACTACCTCCTTCAGTTGGACATGTAGTTACATGTGATGAGTCACTTTCAATTAGACTTAGTCATCTATTGCACTTTGATTCAATTAGGAATTAGTGTGAGAGTCAGTTATTGATTAGCTTAGTGGTTAACTATGTGTGCTGATTGTGGTTGACATTCAGTTAAGTTACACCCATTCATTCAATTCGAATGACCTCATTGAGAATTCGAATTGTCTTCAAATTCATGCACCTTGCATGACCATTGTATTGTACTATCATTATTTTATTGATTATACAGAGCTGCAACATTCTATTGCAGCACCATTATACCATTTTCATGCTTAATTGTCTTAAATCTCTTATGAGACTGTGTTTTAGTCCCTAGATTACTGTGACAGATTAATACATTGAAAACACGTGGAATTGTAATGAATGAACATTGTATATGGTAAGATGGATGTGCAGGGAAATTTAAATCTTCACAATCATTCTTCTGGCTATGTTTACTTCATAAAAAAACAAATATTAAACATCGTTGGAAATTTTTTTAAACTGGTCATGGAAAAAGAGGCACGATGGTGCACAGGTGTGTGTAAAACGAGAACTTTGAGGGAATCAAATGAATCATTTTTTCGATCTATTTGTGTGTGCTAATCAAGTTGTTCAATGGTGTCGTGTAAATTGCAGCCATGATTGCAATCAACAATCAAAGGATGTGTGCATGCATGAACTTTGTTTTCAAAACAAATTTATTCAACTTGGAATGACTTTAATATGTACATCTAGTAACATTTCACTCACATGTACATGTAAATTGTTTATAATGGACATGTTTTTTTGGCATATTGGAATCCAGGATGTAAACAGATCAATCCCATATGATGCTAGCACCATTCATGGAACTCGAGATTTACACTCAATCAAAACAAAAACCTTCCAAAATGTGTTTTAATTTGATAGTAGGAAGCTAAAATGGTTTTGTCCTATTTGCATGGAGGACACAGAATCAATAGAAATTTATGAAAACATCAATGATAATTATGTTAAATGTTGGAAACACAACGAAATTAATAAAAAACGAAAAAAATGTCACTCGCAATCTTTGAGGAGTTGGAATGAGAGGAAATTGCAATATCAACTCATGGTGATATAATTTTTTATCTTGTTAGAGAAGGTAACTTTATGTACACTTTAATAAATTTGTTATTTTTCATTTTAAAGATTTTTACTTGAATGTCAAATATATATATGAAAGTTGTTTGATTTAATGAAGATGAATTTGACAAATTCAATGTTCTTATTTATGTGCAGGAGATGTATTTATTGTGGTTGCACCCATAGACAACAATGAAAATGTCAGATATTATTTGATGCGATGCACAGAGAGAAAGGTGAAATTATTGGAGGACTACGATGACAAAGCTTTTATATATGAAAGAGGGTCAATTCTATTAAAAGGTTATTTTTCTGAAGAAACACATCAAACTGAAAGTGACGTTCACTTTAAATACTATCAATCTGATGTCATATGCTTCCAATATAGTCATCCGGTATGTGCAACTCGCATAAAGTTGATAGAAGTTAAATCAAATAAAAAATTTAAAGCTAGAATATGGAAGATATCAAAATTTGATCATGAAAGAATAATTGAAGACGACATTCCTTTACGATCTTATTTCTAATTTGAAACATGTTGAACATGATACATACTTTTTACATCAAGGACATCTTGATTGGTGTTATAATTGGGACACTCAAATAGAGTGATTATTGATAAGTTAGCTATATTGTTTTGATGAATTTTTAAGCACAGTCCTTAAAAATGCATTGTTCAAAATTATAATGGTATGCACTTAAGTACGTGTTATATGAAATTGTCAAATTATGAGATCTATGTCTCTTTGAAACTTAAATATGATATATTGTTAAATTAGATTGTTGAGCTTATGTACATGTCAAATTGATAATTTTTACTTAAATATGATATCAAGTTCTTACATTGTTGAGCTTATGTAAATCAAATTGAGGAAACTTATATGATATTGTTCTTACATTGTTGAGCTTATGTACATCAAATTGATGAAACTTATATTATATTGTTCTTACATTGTTGAGATTATGTATATCAAATTGATGAAACTTATATGATATATTGTTCTTATATTGTTGAACATATGTACATCAAATTGATTGATGAATTGTATTGAGTGGTCGTAACTTTTTAACATTATGATGTGTATCAAGTAAATAACCATAATTCTTACTTCTGTTCAATTGAAATTTCTAAAAAAACAAATTAGATTATAAGAGTTTTAAAATACTTCTGTACATTATTATTATTGTGTCTTACATGGCTTTTCATTCTTTTTTATTGCTTTATTAACATAATTTAAACAAGTGGTCAATTACCATAAAAATTCAATATTCAAATTCAAGCACTCTATGAATTGCATTATATACACTAAGATTATTAACCAAATATAATCATGATATCAATGATAAATCATAATATGAAAATGATAATAGAATTTAAAGTGGTAGATTACCATAAAAAGTCAATATATTCAAATTGAAGGACTCTATAAATTCCTAAAACGACGACCAAAAGAGGGCAAACGGTCATGAGATGAATCAAATGGTCGACCAGACACAGATGCTTTCCCACTCTCATGATACAATCTATTACGTCGTCTCTCTACAAAGGAAAGTGTTAACAAAACTTAGTAAAATCAATGAACAAGATTTAAAACAAATATAAATTTACATGCATACTCAAAATTTTGCATGTGCATAGATTTTAAACACGTACTAGTGTCTTGATATAATATGCTAGAATCTCTATATGTTTCATACCATCTTTGAGAGCAAACATTTGAAGGTGTTTCAATAGACATATGTGTGGTATTAGGCGTCCTTGTCTCAATAGATGTCCTAGTACATCTTTGACTCGAAGAATGAGTGAACGCCTCGTCTCGATCCATATCTACTATATCTCCTATAAACATCAAAACAAGCATCAATGAACTAATGCAATTTAGCCAATGGAGACTGACAGTAAGATTGCTACATGCAGTTTAGCCCATAGAAATTTTCTAAGGACATAAAAGAACAATTCAATATATTTATTTTGTGCCCCTCTTTCTGGTGTGAATTTGCGTTTTTCCCATAGGTATCACCATTTATTAATTATCCCGAACAAGCCATTCCTCATCCTGAACAAGTATCACTCTTATTAAGCTCATTTCCATAGTGGTCATGTTTGACATATTCATGGTTAATAAAACCGTTTTTGACCATGAGAGATTAGGGAAATTACAAATATTTTGGGATTCATTAAATACTAAATCATTATTATATGCAACCCTATGAGGACAAAAATCCTCCTTTAAGTAGGATTGAAGGATCAAAATGCTTCCTTCACATGGGACTAACATATTTGGATTGAGTTTTAAGGTTATACTGTTAACTTTTCTAGTAAGTGTCCATATTTTATTGATATTGTGAAGGAGCAAATTTCTTTAAAATCTCCATAAAAGAAATAAACATAGATTTGGAAATTGGAAAGAAATTGATCATGCACACAAGATAAGAATTTATCTTATAATATTTTATTATTAAAGTAATATCTTCCTTCCCATGCTTTCCCAACCAAATATATTATAATGTGATCCATGATATTTTCATTTTATTGAATTTATTTTATAGGTTTTAGTCTCTCTTTTTAAAGAGAGTAGAGATTAGGGCTCATATAACTTTAAAATAAGAAAATATTTTTCTTTAATATTTTATGTGAAAGTTGTTTTTGGAAATCATAGTTATCAAGTCCTCTTCTTACTCTCCAACTTAACTACCAATCATGTGAAGACCTTGTTAGAAACTAATCTAAGTTATTTTCTTCCATCCTCTCAAAAACCTAATTCTTAATTTTAGTTTTATTTGAACATTTGTTTGTTTGGAAGTGTGATAATTAGAGATTTCATATTCTATGTGAACTAATAAGCATAAGGTTTACGTTTTATCCTATGTTTACAGTTTATCCTTTGTAAAATCCTTTTGTAATTGACATTGACATCTACCATAATAACCGCCCATTTACAATCTATAATCCGTATAATATGATCCCATGAACAAAATTGGATTGTTACATACACCAAACAAAACATACATCAAACAAAACCACTCTATATAAAACAATAATGAAATTTCTCATAAATATAACTACAGATCTCATTCCTAAATCAACAACTTATGATCTTATCTCAAGCTTTAATTCTCTTATATTATATTTTATGTATATAGCAGCTCCCACAACCATATTTCATAAGTGTTGACACACTAACTCCATTTACATAATTAATAGCATAATGCATTTATATGTAACTCCATAGGTTTTGAGACATGTAGTGACTTGCCACACTAATTATAATTCCATGTATGGCTATCCTTCAACAAATGTAATGCACTAAGAACTCAACGACCTAAAACCTTGCCATTACTTCAGGCATGAATGTGTACAGTATAAAATATGCACATCATGCTTGCTAAATAGAACCATGATTCTGTGTTTGAATATTAATAAACCTTACTACCACACATATATAAATTAGTTTTATAGAGCTCTAAAGCTAACAGTATGGATATTTACAATGTTGCAGTGAACATGTCTCTACAAGTAATATGAGATGTTAGGCTTATGTCAAGCTTGCAAGGGTGCTTGACAACAATCACCCTAATAATTTTCTTAGCACTACCATGGGTAACGATCCACTTACCTCCACCATAATGTAAACAAGGCTCCACCACCATGTAGACAAAGGGTCGACAAGGCTCCACCACAGCGCATGAGCAGACAAGCAGAGAGGGCACACCAGCACCAGCACAGGGCGTCGGACAGGGAAAACAATGACCAGGGAAAGCAACAAGCAGAGAAGAAGCACCGGCACCAGCACCAGCACAGGGTGCACTAGCACAGGGAAAACGACAAGGAGAGAGGGCGCACCAGCACCAGCAGAGCATGAGCACAGGGAAAACGATGAAACAGTAAATAGTTGCGTTCGGTTAATACATATATAAAATTTGTTCGACCGAACAACTTTTTGGTCGAAAACATTTTTCGAACGAACAACTTTTGGTCGAATTTTTTTCTCGATGAAAAAAATTTTTAGCTGAAAAAATATCTACCGAACATTATTTTCTTGGCCATCCGTGCAAAATGCGCATTACAGGACACACCGTTAAATTTAACTTATGGTTGAACAAGTTTTTCGGCTGAAAGTTAGTTGCATGTTTTCGGCCGAAAACATAAATTAGTTCGGTCGAAAACATAAATTAGTTTGGCCAAAAGGTGTTGGAATACGGATTCCGAAAGTTGATTCTCACCAAATAGACACCCAGATTCATAATTTCACCCATTGTTTTTTAAAATGGTTTTGAAAGTTAATAGATATAATTCAAAGATAATTTTAGGAATTCGTAATTTTTTTAGATGTAAAAATCTTGATAAATTTCTTTAATTCTTAAGTTTCCAACTATAAAATATTTGGCTATATTTTTATAAAAAGTGATCATGTTTACAGTAAAAATAATATTCGAAAGTAATATTCTATGGATTGGAAGAGTCATTTTAGAAAAAATAGTAATATTTACATTAAAAATAATATTCTATTAGCATTTGTTTGTGAATTCATTGTTTCTTAATGATATTAAGAGGTACCTCTATAATTAACAATCACCGAAGAAGAAGTGATCCTTAGGGCCTAGTAGTTGAATTTAATTAATTCATAGTCTTGTATGTTATATGATATTATTTAAAATGCTCCATACTCCGATGTTGATCTTTCTAAGTTAGTGCCAAGACCTATTATCAATAGTCCAATTGGATCTATTCGAAATACCATGGTCAATTAAGTAGTTAATCAAATGGGAAAAATGTCCATCTACGACCGAGCAGATCATGATGAAGTCCTGATAGATCGATGGTGGGTATGCATGGTGCATCATAAATGTGCAAGGAAGTTAATCAAAGTGATCGAATAGATCATGTGGAGGGCTCGACATATCAGTGGTGGACATGCATAGCGCATCGTTGGATGTGAGGGAGTTAAGCGTGCCTCGAGGAACCCTTTTGGGTCCCAAAACCACTAAGGACGCATGAGATTTTTTTTATTGGAGAGTTTCCAAACCACTCTAGACCCGATCCATTACCACCATGGTTTGCAAAGAGTAGTTTTTTCCTACGGCCACGAAAGCACAGAGGAGGATTCCATGGATGAAAAGGAGGTGTGCTGGTGCCCACATGCACCACCCACAGATTGACACGTGTCAGGCGGTCTGCTGGAATCATGTTAGGTCACCTAAAGTATCCCAATAATTGTGTGTAGCTGTCAAAATTCAAATTTTTCTCGACTATTAAAAGGGGAATATTCAAATTGTTTTTCATTCTAGCCCATGGAGAAATAGAAAGGAAGGATACTTGTGCATACACGACAACCGAGTCAACATTATTGCCTAGTGGAATAATAATTCTTCAATCCTTTTACCCTCCAAGTAATTTTCAATTTTCCCTCTATCATTTACCTTTGCATAAATAGTCAATTTTACCTAGCGAGCAACTTCCCATCGTCTTTTCATTTATCCTCTCATTCTCAACCGTAATTTTCCATATGGATTCTATATCCAAAGTTAAGCCTCCAAAACCTAGAGGTGCATGGGATCATGAGCACCTCCACAACCACAATGCATACATTTTTGACACCATGGTAACTGCTACTCACCTCAACCACTTTGTCCTCAAGGTTCAATCCAATTTTATCGAATTCATTAGCTAGTGCGCAATTTAGTTCACCAGACGAGTGAGTTATCCAATTTATGTATTACTCCAAAACCTTATGCATAGAGTCCAGGTATGCCCTGGAGAGGATGTTATGTTTCTCATATCTTCCTGCATTACAAACCTTGGATGAAGAAGCCTTTTCCATGTCTTATCAAGCCATGATTCCCCTTGAAATAGACCATGTTTTGTCCCAGCACCTGAAGGAAGGGTTTCCAATCCCCACCACTCCTCCTTGTATGAAACTATAAATTTCTCATACAATTCAAAGAATGCCATAACCCTAATATACACCATATTAGGCTATGACGGTGATAGAGTTGTGGACAAAACTGTTCTTGGATTTCTGTCCCTCTTGGACCCTGTTGCTAGGGTTATGCCCCCTAGATTCAACCTCTACAGTTACCTAGCCAAGGTTTTTCACAATCAGTTGTCAAAGTTTCTTGTGATTGAATGCTACTAATACCCTTCCTACATGTTAGAACAATACTCCCATCATATCTATGCCATGTACCTTCATGTTGTTATACCTAGTGATTTTTGGCCTCCTAGTGCCTAGTCTAGTGTTTTGGACCATAGTTGTCCACATTTGGACCACTTAAAATAGAGATAAATCCATGAAACCTTGGTTTCCCACTTTTTGACTCCTTTCCTTCATCTAGGAAGTCAATTCTCCCCTCTATGCTTCATTTATGAGGTATTTAATGCATTTCCCTATTTTAAGGAGCTAGAGTGCAACCTCTTAATGATTTGGTCAAACCTGTGTATTAATGGTCCACTAGTTTCCAACTATTCACCCCATGTGCCCTCCAAATGGATGTGTTCACACCTATTTACCTTCCTAACCTACTTTTGGTCCCCATGATTCATTGACCCTCATTATGACACCACCCTTTGGTCCCTCATGTTCATTGACCCTCATTATGGCCCAATCTAGGGTTTACACTTGGTCTTATGTCATTGATGGGTGAGTTGGTCCAATCGAATCCTACCATTTTGTGATTCAATCATATGGTTTTTTGGGTCCATGGTATTTGGTACCCCATCGTATTTTCCCAAGGTATTACATGTAATAATGCCTATATATTGTACTGGTTTTTGCTCAATAAGCACAATGGAAGATCAATCCACTTGAGTGTTGTGTTCTACTTAATATTTGCTTCATATTTATTCTATTTTCCTCTCTTTCTTCTTGGAAAATTCTAAGTGAAGCAAACTCTATTGACTCTGGATCTAGGATTGGATATGCAGATGGCACAAAGCTTTTGTTGTGATGTTGTGCAATCCAAATTTTACATGGTATCAGATCCTATGGGGTTCTAGTCTTGCTTCCAAAATCGATTTCGAATTTTTGTTTGTAGGTGCCTACAATAGCTTCATGGATTTGATTTCTCATGAAGTTGTTCAAAATGAAGAAGAAGTAGATAGAGATTCAACAAATGATCCAACTCAAGTTTCTTCCTCTGTCGCTTCCTCTCTTTTCCAAGAATTTGTTTTTCATGAATATAACATACGAGTTGCTGCCATTAATAACATTGAAGAGTTATCTCTCCATTCCATGTTTTTCTCCTTTATGTCTTCTATTACGAATGATGAAGATGGGTTGCTAGTTGGTGATCATAGTGAGCCTTCTCTAGAAGATGGTTTTTCTTCACATGAGAGTATTGGTTTGAAAGATGGTCAAGGAGAAGTTTGGAAGTCAAGCGAAGCTCTGTCATTGCTTCACACTCTTTTGCTTCCAATGTATTCCTACCCATTACTAGTAGAATTGCTTCAAGTTCATTTGAATATGAATAAGCCTTAGTCATCACATTGGAACATTTGGGATTCTTGTTCCACCTTCTTGGAGCTTATTACAACCTTCTTTCAAATTTGATGCTTCAAGATCCTTATGATTTGCTTGGGGTCACTTATTCTCAAACACTTCATGTGTCTTTTGGACATGGCACTCTGGTTGGTTCAAAGTTCAAGTATGAAGAGAAACCGTCGCTCTCCTATCAATTCATTTCAGTTGTTCTACATGGTCCCGGGATTCATCATGCAGCTGTACACATTCCTGAGTTGGCTGAGCACATTCCACTTCTTCCCAAGAAGAAGATTCCTCCAGACATAGTCATTTAGTTTGGAGTGTATACAGATTTTGGTTTCTCTTTCATGTCCATTTTTTAGGGAGGATTTTCCCCATGTGGTTTTGCCTCTTTCCTTAGTTTATATGGATCAATAATATAAAGGGTGACCATAAACCTTGTTTCTTGGGCCCTATTTTGCTTGCTCAGTACCATTTTTAGCATTTTAAGGTGTTAAAACATCATTCCCATCATATATATATGCCATGGACTCTAATATCCCCAGTAAAATCTACAAGAGAATTATTTTTTAACATAAATAAAATAAAATATAATAATTATGATCAATCTATTAATAAGTGATTATATTTATGAGAAAGACGGTTAGGAATTTGAGAAGGCAATTATGGATAAACATGCCTGAAAGGAGCAAGATGAAGCTCTGTGATGGGAGGGAGGTGAAGGAGAAACAATTTTATTTTTGGTTTTCTCTGTTGGAATAGATAATTCCTACTTATCTAGAATCAATCTACGTGAGTTGTGTGATCCTAGATTGGTGTGTGTGGTTGAGACATTTGTTCAACCTACTTTCCTATCATTGGAATAAGTTAGATCTTATAACAACCAGTGAGCTCTATATAATGAGCCACACATGTATTGTAATCAAGTATTCATTTTTCATTAATTCAATTGATAGTGTTTGTTAATTTGGTATCAGAGCTGAGGGCCTGGGCCAACTCCCTCACGGGAGTGCCCAGGATCCCGATCTTGAGGGGTTCCAATTTTTTGCACAGCCCGTGAAGGAGACAGGGCCGCTGCAATTCCAGTTTGAGGGATGTGCCTGTGCATGATGAGATGGGATCGATAGCCTGAAAGGAGAGTCGCTGCATTGAACCTGATGCGCAAATAGCCAGGGGACGCGTAAGGCTGGACGGTTCAGCAATATCTGCAGTGAAGTAGCCGTGGAGATCACCATTGGAGTGGAGATCACCATTGAAGGAGAAGCGTTGAAAGAGCCGAATTTTTTTTTTTTTTAACCATTGCCATTATTTCCTAAGTGAGCTGAGCCACCGTTGTGAGCGTGCTGAAGCTGCCATCTATTTTTTTTGTTTACACGCCGCGTTGAGTGTTGGGCGTTTCCTCCACCGTTGAGCAGCAATTTTCTACCGGCCACAAGTAATTTCCTCCACCCTAGAGAAGCAGTGATTGAGAAGCGGAAGGAGTGCCGTGTTGTTTGTGTGAAGATCTTTCTGCAAGTTGATGTATGAAGATCGCTGCCCAATATAAGAAGCCGCCAATTGAAAGAAAGCCATTCCCATCTCGTGAAGGAGGTAGATCTGCGTGGAGACCTCTGTGTGGAGAGCTGCGTGGGGAGCCAAGTGTGGAGATCGCCTGGTGAGCTGAAAGGCTGGAGATCAGCATGGAGAGAGCGCCTGAGAAAGCGCCTGTCATCTACCCATGTGAAGGAGGAGAGAGCGCCTGTCATCTTCCCATGTGAAGATCGCTGCCCAATATAAGAAGCCGCCAATTGAAAGAAAGCCATTCCCATCACCGTGAAGGAGGTAGATCTGCGTGGAGACCTCCGTGTGGAGAGCTGCGTGGGGAGCCAAGTGTGGAGATCGCCTGGTGAGCCGAAAGGCTGGAGATCAGCATGGAGAGAGCGCCCGAGAAAGCGCCTGTCATCTACCCATGTGAAGGAGGAGAGATCGCCTGTCATCTGCCCATGTGAAGATCGCTGCATGTGAAGATCATAGCCCCATGTGAAGGTGGAATATTGCATAGTCCATCACCTTGCATGCAAAATTTGAGATTAGCCTGTTATTTTTCCAGAGATTAGAGTGGAGAATAGCGTAAGCCGAACCAAAAGGCTGATTTTTTTTTTCCTCCCGTGAGAGCACCGCCTATTAGCTGAAGAGGTGAAGTGAAAGAGCGGTGATGGCCTACTGCTGTTATGTGTGCCTGGTGGCCTGGAGTTGAGTTGTATCTCCTCCTGATGCAGAGTGAAGCCCCTTTGAGGCCCTATTGTGGTGTGAAGAACGGATCGTTGTATTCATCCGCCGCTGAGAGACAGTGAGAGTTTATCAGATCGCTGCTTTCTTGGATTGTTGCCCAATCATAGCTGATCTGAACCTGTTGTTGAACCTGTTATTATGAGATAGCCAGATTGGCATCCTGCTGTGTGAGAGCCCTGTTGGTGGCCTGTTGAGAGCCTTATTGGCCTGCATGAGATGGAGCGGCCGGCCGAAAAGGAAGAAAGTATCAGTGGTGTGCTGTCCCAGAGTCTGGAGTGGTGTAAAGATTTATGTGCTGTGAAGTGCACATTATGTTGTGAAGCAGGGATATCGCTGCCAATGGTAAATCAGATTATTGTCTTCAGTCATGTTGTTGTTGCCAAGTTGGAGTTCATTGTTCTTGGAGTCATTACTTGGAGGTGTTATAGCGAAATGAAGTGAGGTGTACGTGCCCATTCCGTCGGACTCACACAACCTTCAATTCGAGTAAGATAGTGTGATTGAGTTGTTATTGATATTTCTTGTTTGAAAGTGTGATGATAGTTATTTTTGTGTGAAATGGTTTTGTGTCTCTTGATCATTAATGAAATGATGTAAAAGGGCTTTGAAGTTATGATAATTGGTGTGAGGTGTTTTATGTACCTGATTGAAATGTTGTAGGGGGTGCATGATCGGTTGTACCCGACACCCCAGGTTATGGTCCAAGTTGTAAAGCTTAGCCATGGGCAAGCTATTTCCCCAGGTTGTAGTAAGACCTGTTAGCAAGGCATAAACAGTCATACGTGTTGTAGCACAAAAGCGCATGATACTCTCTCATGGGAAGAGATGATATTGAATCAGGTTGTGGAGTTAACCACTATGAGAGGTACGGGGTGACAGGTGAACCCGTAACCTAAACTTGATAATGAATCGAAGAGGCGAGAGACTTCGATTCAAGGTGGGGATGTGAGATGGAAAATCTCAAAAGTGCGAGACCAAGTTGTGAGTCCCAGAGTATAAAGGACCAAGCTACATTTAAGGGAGAGTAACATTGATGAATCATGTAGCTGAAAACAATTCCTAGAGAACTGGCGGTTACAGAGGCTGGTGACTCATGTATTCCGGTAGATGGATTGTGTTTCATATGGACATCAATAATCATATGCAGGTACAAAGTGCAAGATGAAGCCCGTACTAAAGCAAGCTCAAGAAGGATTGAAGCCATGAAGAGATGAAGATATGACCATATAGATATTTAGATAAGTAGTCATTAAGGGAGAGTGTTGGAATAGATAATTCTTACTTATCTAGAATCAATCTACGTGAGTTGTGTGATCCTAGATTGGTGTGTGTGGTTGAGACATTTGTTCAACCTGCTTTCCTATCATTGGAATAAGTTAGATCTTATAACAACCAGTGAGCTCTATATAATGAGCCACACATGTATTGTAATCAAGTATTCATTTTTCATTAATTCAATTGATAGTGTTTGTTAATTTTCTCTCTCTGAGTTAAGTTAAGGAGATGATATGAATAGAACGGACGCCAGCAAACGAAGCCACCTTCCAATGATTAGCAGTGAGATCTACCTCACGGTTACATTCTATGAGTTAAGGAGCCGAGAGCTGAAATAAATAGAACGGAGGCCAGTAAACGAAGTCACCTGCCAATGATTAGCAGCAAGATATGCAGTCGAGGGTTTTATCCACGATTTTCTCATATTCTTTGCTTGCATATTCTCTTTGAATGTTGATATATTTTGCTTCCTGGAAGATCTCAAGCTTGTGATTCGACCTAACTTCTTCAGAGTTTGATACTGGTGATTACTTACACCAGTTAGAGTTAGATTTTAATTTTATTTAAACTAGGATACTCCATCCAGCTTAAAGCTTCTGTCTAGATGCATTACCGTCAGACATGATATTCGATACATGTAGTTTTCGTTAATACATTCCATGTGAAAACTACAGTAAATTCTCAGTTGTTATATCTTTCCTACGTTGGATGGGTACACTAAATATTACATATATGCATTCCTTTTAATTCATGCATGACATGTAGGCTAGACTCTGGTTAATATTTTTGTGTGCCATCGAACTGGAATAATAACACAAGCCTTGATTTGTGTTGAGAACATATACACCATTTTGTTTTGAATATAATGCATTATAATTAACCTATAAACAAGAGGGCGGCCCCTTTGTAAGAAATGGAAGAAGTCTGTCTTATTATAATATCCTTGCATTATCATTTATTTATTTTTAACTTTACCTCTCTGTTCTGTTCTCTAAATGAGACAATAGATCAAAATACATGGCTTGCTTCGAGTGAATATACTTATGGGGAGATATTTACAATTTTTCTCTAAATGAGACAATAGATCAAAATACATGGCTTGCTTCGAGTGAATATACTTATGGAGAGATATTTACAATTTTTCACATAGACTTGGTTTGGATATTGTATGTATTGGGTTTATGAAATTATTTATTTTTAAGAATGGGGAACTCAAAATTTGCAAATTTGAAACATTATGCAAAGGAAGGTAAATGGTCTTCCTTAAAGAGCCAATTTAGTAGATTTCATCACTGAGTATTGAGAGGTCTTAAGAGAGAATAGATCCTAGTAATTTTCCTTTATTTGTTAAAAGGGTGAATTTTATTATTAATGATCAAGTTCAGCTAATATAAGAGTTAAGTTCTTGTTGAGTATTAAGAATCAAACTATCTTATATGTTAAGATACACGTTAAGATCCATTCTTTAAAATACCTTATGGAAGTCAGAAGACTACATTGAATTCTGTTATAAATCAAAAGAGTTGAGAAAATGAAAAAGAAGTTGTAGCAGACGTGCTGCATATTGTAATCTTTCCTTTACTAGATAAATTAATAAGAAGATTAACAAATTTGGTGGACATAGCCCCAAGGTTGGGGTGAACCACATATATATTAGTGTTTGCTTCATATTTGTATCTTTTGTGTTTAAAATTCCGCTTTTGATATTTATAATATACAATGAGAAGTGATTCCACTAAAAAGTATTATATGTCTAATGAATACATTCACATTTATGTGATAGTGATAAAGTAAAAAGTTTGAGGACAATTTCTAAAGTATTGGTTTAGAATTTCAGGTGGAAAGTTTTACGTTCTTACATAAATTACTATACAATATTGGTTGTAATCGAAAGTAATCATTATACAACGAGTGTTTGTCATAACATAGATTAACTAATGAAAAATGTTGAAAGCATGTATAGATTTCTATAAGATTTGATTATCAATTTAATGAATAATAGCAATAAGATCCTCAAGTAAATAATAAAACTTAAATAGGTATTTAGAAAAAGAGAATGAACTTTGGATGTGAAGAATAATTATTCTAGTCGTACTTGAAAGATGTAATTGTTGAATGTAAATGCATAGCACACACTCCCTTGATTTTGGTAATAGATATTTTATGTGGAAACATGAGATAGATTTCTTATAAACCATACACATTATAATTCATTTTTGGAGAACTAACGTAATTGGTATGATGAATTATATCAAATAACTTACATGAATCTTTGATACTAACGTTCTTGGTGGTTGAGGTATCTGGGTTTGTTACAAATGGTATCAGAGCAGGTTCTCCACACTCGGACCTAATGGACTCGCTTACATACATGTATGTTGTGCACTTGGTGAAAAATTGATTTTTGAGAATATGAGATTTGATGAATGCTTATTGTAATACATGCAAGAAGAAAGATTTTTTGATTGAAGATTAACAATGTGATATGTTTGATAACATTAGGTTGTAAAAGTTTGTAATAAGGAAATGGATACCTTATCATGTTAACAATTACTTTAAATTGGATACACATGTAAAGATACTCTTATGCTATTTTAAATGCATCATGTTGAATCAAATGCTAATCTATGTATAATTTATGGAGACTATATTGGAAGAGTTTTGGAATCTAGTCAGTTCACATATGATAAATGACTCATGGATACATGAGGTAGTTAAGTTAGTAAATAGTTTAATAATTTAACATGTATTCAAGATTATAACAAGTAAGGTAAAAGTTATGATTAGCATACTAAGAAAGAAGCCTAATAAGTAATGTATGCAGGTAGAAGCAACAAAGTTGAAAATGTAGGAATGACTAGTTGGACTGTAAGGACATGACTTTGATTATATGCAAGATTACGTATGAAAAATGCATACGAATTGTGCATAATCATAGAAATTGTTGCATCTAGGTTGTGCATTCTGTAACACCTCGGTTTTCACCCCATTGCATTAATGTATATGATGTAAATATTGTATCGAATCATGACATGGAGCTCAAGGCCAAGGCCCTATCATTGATTAATGTTTGGTATATAGGCGATCATGGTTGATGCCTATGGTTTATGTGCTGAGTCCAGCACGTGGTAAACATCATGTAAGTATGAAAAATTAATGAAAACCCACATCCAGCTATGTCAATACAACGAATAATGAGATGGGGGCACAATTTTCCTAAGGATAAGGGGGTGGGAATGTTAACCTTGATCTTGTTTGGGGAAAATTCATGTATCATGGGGAGAAACCATAAGAACTGTCAACTCCCCTCTTTCTTGTCTTCTCTTCCCAACCATTTATTTTGCTAGAAGGTGGTTGAGGTAGTTAAAGCTTGGAAGGGGAAGAGTATGGGCAATTTCGAATTGGGCAAAGCACCCAGTCCTGAAATGTCATGTTTTGCTTGAATGGACAAGAAAACACTAGAACCGTATGCCATTGTTGAACCACGTTTTCATGTTTTGTGATTTACTCTCATGTTTTGAGAGCTGCGGGATGTTCTGGCTTAGGATCCATCTTAATTCTCCATTCATGAAAATATCTTCACCAGCTGAGCTCTTCTTGTGTGTATCCTTCATGTTATGAGAATGTTTAGTGACATTGTGGTAGCAGTGGAGCTCTACCTGTGTATATCCTTCGTGTTCTGTGCGTGTCTTTCCCTTGGAAGGACTGTGATTGCTGCATTGCAGTGTTGTCTAAGACTACAGAGTGTATGAGACCCTGTTTACTCGTGTTCCAGAGTAAAACTGTGTTGTAGAGTCTCCCTGTGGTTGCTGTGTTGTGCACCCTGGTGTGGGTCTGAGCTATGTACAAGACTTAGGAATGGGAGAGAAGTAGAATGTGCTTTATAAACCTAGTGTGGAACCTCACAATAAGATAAGAGTGGCTGGTGAACCTTCTATGTACATCCTGAAGAGCACTGGAAGGGAAGGTGTAGCCTGAGGGATTGTGGAGCAGAGAAGGGGACACTTCCTTATGTTGGGTGTGTAAGAAGTGGGGAATCTAGGCCATATAGGTCTTGTGAAGGTGTTCATAGCTCTGTAGATGAGCTCACTAGCTTAGCAGTTCTTCCTTCCCATTTCCTTAGAAGCCTGATAAACCCAACTGGAAGGATGGCTTGGCCGGTAGCCTGATAAACCCATCTGTTGGCTTGGTTGTGTCTTGTTATGCTTGACCTAGTAAGTAACCTTTGGCTGGACAGTCTGATAAACCCAACTGTGAATGTTGGCTTGGATAGTTAGCCTGATAAACCCAGTAGTGAGATGGCTTGACTGTGTGCATTCTGATAAACCCATCTGTTGGCTTAACTGGTCCTTGAAGGTGAATGTTGGCTTGACTGTGTACAGTCTGTGAACCCAACTGTGAGATGGATTGGACGAGTGGCCTCTGAAACCCATCTGTTGGGATGTTTTTCCTTACAGCCTGATAAACCCAACTATGTTGGCTTGGCTTAGTGTTATTGCACCTTGGTTATGTATGAGTCTGCTAGTGATCCCTTATTCCTTGAGGAAATCATGCCCAGCTCAGGGGTGGCAGTGTTGCTGAGAGACTAAGGAGCACATTGGCCTATGGTTAGGTGGAACGTTGCAGTGACATAGCTGGTTGCGGGCCAAGTTCTGTTCAAGATAAGTGTTCTTGTCTATGTTTTTCTCTGCAATTGTATTTCTTGTTTTGCAAATTGATTGATGGAATGTGATGAACATGTTGTTGTGTTGAATTGATGCATTGTTCCTTTGAATAACTACAATTAGAGGCATCAATGCATGTTTTTCTGTCAATGCATTTTGAACTAAGTTGCAAGGTAGATTGGCCAGATTGGTAATGGCCTGAATGATCAGATCGATCCAAGAATTCAGTGGAAAAGTCGAGTTTTCTGCTAGAAATATTCCTTTGTGCAAATTTTGCAGGTTTGCAGGACGCGGGATGTGGAATACCATTTCACAGATTTTGGTTTCCGAAGATTCCCTTTCGCAACTTGCGGGATGCGGGATGCAGGATCGCGGTGTCGCGATTTCCATGATTCCCAATCCCACAAGTCAAAGTTTCCGCGCTGTCAATCTTCACGGGATGATTCTCCGTTGTTGATCTGTTTCAGATGCGGGCTGTGGGAAGTGAGATCAAAGAATTTGTAACTTTCGACCCCACAACTCGGGCTTTCTGCACCGTTGATTTTTGCAGGTGGATTCTGAACCGTTGATTTGGTTCCAGTCTGCGAGATCATTTGGGATCATTAATTTTTGTCGCGTTTTCTCTCTGCCATCCGATCTCCTCTGAGATATTTCCTTCCAGATCATCGAACTGATCAATGGAAGACAGGAGAGAGCATGATAGTGTTGGAAATGTCAAGAAGTGGTTTGCGACCATGCCCTATGTTTTGATAAACAGTAAAGGTTCTCGATGAAAATTTTAATTCCGCATGATATTAGAGCATGGGTATGTGACACATTATGTATAACTATGGTGTTTAAATGCATAAGAGAATAAACTTGTTGGTATATATAGTTTTATGTCTTCCCCAAATTCACATCGATGAGAGAATGAGATGTAAATAAACCTTGCAAAAGTTGTTAGTGTAATGTACCTGTACAATTGTTAACAAGAAACTTCACCAAACTAAAGCAAAGAAAATGCCATTTGGTAATGTCAATTCAAGGTTATATAAGTAAGGTATGAATTTGGCTTAAGGTGTAAGTTAATGAAAACCAAATTACAACTAAGTTAAGTAATGCATTGAAATTAAGTAAAATAATACTTTATTATATTGAAAGTTTATAAGCATTCAAAATAGAATTTTGCTATTACATTTTATGGTTTCCCTATGATCCTAATCATTTTTGGTGAGAAATTGTGAGTAAGGAATGTAGGTACACATGGATGCAAGAAACAACGTTGATTGGGAATCAATAAGGTGGTCGAAAGCAAGAGATAAATTTCTTGATGGAAAAAAGGTAACATCTAGAATCAATATGATTCCTTGATTATTACGAAAGGTTAGAAATATGTTTTATTTGATTAAAAAAAACATATTTTTAGCAACATATAGTTTAGATAACTTGATATGCCGAGAGTGTGCTTTGTAAGAAGTTTTGAAAATTTCTATTGAAGTACTTATATATGGTAATTGTATTATTATGAGAATTATCAGTTTTGCAAACAATATATCTGTGAGAAGGCAGTTGAATCATAGATTTTTTTTGAAATGGTTTGTACATGTATAGATACTAGAAGTATCATACTATGCCAAACAATAATGTGTTGTTTAAACATATTGAAGTATAATGTTGTTAATTAAAGTCTTGAAAGACTTAGACAAATATGTTTTGATGTTGAGCAGGTAAGCTCTGGAACATTAGGATTACTGAGTTACCATAGGATATGGTACTGGGCCAATGGGCTCAAGAATATTAGGATTGTTTAGAATTATTAAAAGTTTGGTTTGATGTGGAGTTGGTAGGATCTGGAACATAGATATGATCAATGATGATTATTTTATTTCATGCATTCATTGTTTCTAAATACATGTCATTATGAATAGTTAAATAAAGAGTGGTGAAACTTTTGAGCTAACCATGGGGGATGCCATGGGTTATAAGGCTCTTAAACTCATAAGAAACGTTTCTACAACAAACAAAATTAATTAATGAAAATGAAGTAGAAAATTGGTTTGGTGTTGAGCTTGTTGGGCTCTAGAGAACCTAAAGTATTTAGTCTCATTATGCATAATTACAAGATGTAATGTGATTTAGAAACTAATACTTAATTTTTACAATAAACCAAATGAAATATTGGAATGGTTAAACACAAAATATTTATGAGTTCAGTAGAGATGCTACAGAGCATCCTGGGGAGGTGTTAGGCTGTGAAATTTCTGATAAGTTAGTACAGAGTTTCCAGTCAACACTTTAGTGAGGTGTTAGACTCTATTGAGTGCTCTATGATATTAAGTCCTAGGCCTAGGAAAAGAGCTACCAGTGAGCACACATAGGTGTTAGGCTCTTAAGAAGAACTGTTAGAGAGCACCGAGGTGAGGCATTAGGTTCTGTAGTGATATATTTTGTGATGTTAATATTTTAGTATCAGAGATATGTGGGATTCCATATTCTATGTAGGAGATAGGACTGAGAGTTGTAAAAAGTTGACAGAGGGTATCATCCTTATATAGGTTGAATATTATATATAAAGGTTGAGGAGGCCTGCATGTGAACTTGTGGTTCTGTGAGGAGATGAACCTCATGTATATATGCATGTTAGAAATTTTGAAAGAAGATTTCAGCCAAGAAACACTTGGGACATTAATGTCACATAAGAGGTATGTGTGTGAATCATATTTTTGGTATTTTCTACACCATTATAAGATGAATGATGAAAAATTTGTTGCAAATTTATGTATAAAGTGAATCCTCTTGTGACAAATGCAATAAAAAAGATTGTTATTATGTGCATTGGTAATGCTTTTTTTTTGTTGTAAATAAAAGCATTGTATTACTGCAGAAAACCCGCTTTACATGTTGAAATGCAAAACTGGGCTACTACCGCCCAAGCATTCCCTAGCCTTGCCCCTACTACATCTATTCAGACCATAAACCTTCCCAACCCAAAAGAGGGAGATCCCCGACTATGCAGGGTTCAATCCTGAAGTTACATACATTGCTGCAAAAGTCCAACCTAACTAAATCTATCTGAAATTGACAAGCAAAAATATTAAGAGATGAGAATAAGCCTGAACACCAACAACCATAGAAAAACTAAGGAAAGACCTTCCGCCCAAGGCCGGAGCAGAGGATATGCCGCAGGCATCCCATTTGCTGCACCGAAGGGATTCCCCTCTGTGGGGGAAAGATGATAACACCGTCCTGGAAATGACCTTCCACCTGACGGTTGAGGCCTCCATCCGTGTGCTGCTCCAAATCAAGGCTAACAGAGAAATACCTGCACGCACAGTAATCTGGTCCCCTTTGAGGTGCATCAACTTGCAATTTGGATTGAGGGCCTCAATCTTTTTTCTCATGGATCAGTATTCTTCGTTGTGCTCTTTCCATGCTATGGATGGCTCCAAGTCCCCTTCCTTGTTTGCCAACACCTCCTCCACTTTTTCTTCCATATTCATGGCCGCATGAGTTACCAGGTTCATTAAAACCCAATACAGCATGACAAGGCGATCATGGGTTGAGGCCCTCCCTGCCATTGAGCCCAGATCGACGATCCATCCTTCAACCTCCTCCTGCACCGTCCCAATGGGCATCGATGAGACTTGCTCCCATAAATCCTTCCCAATCCCCTTTGTGGCTTGATGCGCCATTAGAGGGATTCGATCCTTAAAGAATTTTGCCATTGCCTGAGCATGTAGCTAAGCCCAAGTTGCCGCTCCCTTTCCACCGTAGGTCTTGAGCTTCCCCTTATCCCGATGCTTAGTTTCCATGCTGCTTGTACTCATTCTCCCAAGACCAACCCTTGGCGGAGCCATTTTCCTCCTCACTCTTCCCCTCCTTGCACACTTACCATTCAAGTTTCTCAGACTGCCAACCTTCCAAAAGATGCTCAGCCTGATGCTCTTGGCCCTAAGTGTGAAGATGAGGAGCCAAGCACTCACCCTAAGATTAATAAACTGGAGGAGAATGGCCATGATAATGGTTCTGTACGAGTTTTCTATCTCCCATATCCTGCAATAATGCGTCTCTGTACTTGGCACGATTTGCATCATCATTCCCATCGTCACTCCTGGATCACCATCCTGTGAAAAAACTGTCCTGTCACTCCTATCAAGCCTATCGACGTACTCTGGGTTAATGTTTGAAGGGTCATCCTGGATTACCATAATCTTGAGCTGCATGTCTATGCGTGTTGCTCGGTCGGATCCTCGGTCGATTCATTATGCCTTCTGTCCCTGTCTCGATCCTCCATCAGAGCTTTTGTCACCTGTCCTCCCCTACTTGCATCTAGATCGGCTAGCTGTCGACATCTAGGTATCCACTATTCCTCCTCGAAGTCCTCTAGCCTAACCCACCTGTGGGCCCCATTTTCCTCAACTCTAGCGTTCGCCAGTAGATTGGCCACCTTGTTCGTGTCCCATCCCACATGGTGAAAGGACAATGCCGAATGGGATAGAATAAGGCCACGAAGAACTTCCAGTTTGCTAGCTAGGTGCCAACTCGATGAAACCTTTTCTGTTGATCTCCCGTGGCTTAGTTGCTTGGCCATATGCACTAGGATGAGAGAGTCACCTTCCACCATTGTAGGCAGTTAGCCATTTCTGATGACTTCTTAACACCCTGGAGCATGCCTTCCAATTCTACTGAATTGTTAGTGTCTTCCCCAATCGACCCAAAGAAGATATGCAATATTTCTCTCTCTGAGTTTCTGCAAGTTCTCCCAAAGCCTGTTGCTCCTGGGTTGCCCCTGGCTGTGCCAACAAAATTTAGCTTGAATACCAGCGGAGGGGGGGGGGACCATGCATTTGGGATTGAGATTCTGCAGGTCTTGATCCTCTCGTGAAGACCATCCAGAATTGCCTTGTTCAATCCCCACTCCTTCGCTATTCTCTTTTCGGTGCCTGCAAACACTTTGTCATCCTCACTCCACTGCATGCTGCGAATGGTCTCTAGAAGGTTCGAAGTCAAGGTTTTCCAAACGTCTTCTGAGGAATGGAACTTGTCACAGAATATTCTTCCATTATGCTCCTTCTAGACTGTTGTTGTAATTGTAACTTCAGAATCTATTCACTTGTATCTATTATGTATTGTACCCTAATGTTTATTCTGGGAAGTGTTTGTAATGACATTGAGTCATGTCATGCCCTAATGTTTTGATCAGGAGTTTCTATAATGTAGACAAGTCATGTCAAATCATTGTGGATGACCCTCCTATTGATCAAGGGTTAAATTCCCTGTAGTTGCGGGGCCCTAGGGTTGTTAGACTCACCTGGTGAAGTCGGCCCTAGTGAGTTATTGTCAAGTTAGGAATTAGTATAAATAGAGAGTGAGCCTCTCTATTCAGTACACACTCACTCACACTCAGTTGTAGCACATAGCTGAGGGAGAAGAAGTTGCTGGGGCTAGAAAGAAAGAGGCTACTGCTGTCGGGAGATCATCTTACTATTTTGGGGTTTTACTTTTGGTGATGATTCTATCTCTGACAAAGTTGCGGGGTTTTCTCCATTTATGGTTTCCCTGAGGAAAAACATTGTGTTCATTGTCTCTTGTGTTTGATTGTTGTGCTTGTTATTCTCTCAGTTAAAGATCATAATATAATGCTAGCTTAAATGTTAAAAAACCCAGGACATGGTATCAAAGCTAACCTAAGAAGAAGAAACTGTGCAGCTGCGGGAACTAGGGTTTCCTACTTTTTGGATCTCTCTCCACATATTTTCAGCAAAAGAAGGTTGGGCTGACTCTCCTCCCTAGGGCGCATCTTTCTGTTGAAACAGAATTTGATTTTGAGCTTTTTCAGTTTTGGACCTAACACTACTGCCAGAAATTAGGGATTTCCACAGAAGTGGAATTTTTGAGTGAGCCCAGGCCTGGATTGATCTCCTCCTCAAAATCAAAGTTTAGAGATCAAGATTCAAAGCATTTGGTTGGACAAAACTCCGAGAAATTCAAACCCTAATTTGCTCCGGAACCAGCACTGCAAAAATTCAGCTCCAAATCCAGATCCGACATCTTGACCTGGTAAGATCTAAATCTTTTGTATTTCCATTTGAGGTTCTCAGTTAAGATGTCTCATCATACCAAGCTTGATGAAAATCTTGAGGGACCTGATAAATTTTGAGTCTGGAAGTATAGGATCTCCCTGGTCCTGGAAGAAAATGAGTTGGACTCCTACATCAATGAGGAGGTTCCAGTTCTAGAGGAAGATGGGGATAAGGCCTTACATAAGAAGAAGTTGGTTATGGCTAAGAGGATTATTTCTAATTCAATCAAGGATCACCTCATACCATAGGTGTGCTCCCTCAAGACAACTAAAGCTATGTTTGATGCCCTAACCAAACTGTTTGAAGGGGAGAACATAAACCAAAAGATGACTTTGAGGAACCAATTGAAGAATGTAAAGATCCAGAATGAGGAGACCATCTAGTCATACTTTACAAGGGTCTCTCAGATCAAAGAACAACTTGAAGCAGTAGATAAAGAAGTGGAGAATGCAGAAATTATGATGACAGCCTTGAATGGTCTCCCTAGGTCATGGGATTCTTTCATCCAAGGAATCTATGCTAGAAGGAAGCTAATCAAGTTCAGTAGACTGTGGGAAGAATGCTCACAAGAAGAATCTTGAATAGAAGCTCGAGAAGAAAAGATGGGAAGTGAAGATCAAGCTCTCACAAAACACTCCAAGAAAGGCAGAAGGGAAAATCATCATCACCAAGGTAAGCATTCTCATCAGAAAGATAATTTTGTGAAAAAGGATCCATCCAAACTTAGATGTTATACATGTGATGAAAGAGGACACTTTGCTAGAAATTGTCCCATGAATAAGAGTGGATCTAAGAAGAAGAAGCACTCCAAAAGAAGACATCATGCTCACACTGCTGAGGATGATGATCCTCCCAGAAAGAGAATAAAACAAGAAAGTGAAGACTCTTCAAGTGATGAAGAATATGTTCTGATCTCCGCTCTCATGGGAACTATCACACATGGAAGCAAATATTGGCTTATTGATAGTGGGGCTTCCAAACACATGACAAGATTCAAAGAATATTTTGAGAAACTATCTGAACATAATTCACCCCATAAGGTGAAACTTGGGGATGACTACCAATATCCCATAAAAGGTAGTGGTGAATCCTCCTACAAGCTAGAATCTGGAAAGTCTATGAAAATGAAGGATGTCTTGTTTGTACCAGGACTAAATAAGAATCTTCTCTCCATATCGCCACTGGATGAAAAAGGCATGAGGGTTGCATTTGTAGATGGCCAAGTCATCATGTGGCCAAGAGGAAAGACTATTGATGATGCAATAGTAATTGGAGAACAAGAAGCAGGATTATACAAATTGAAGGGCCATCCAGAAAAAGCTTTGGTCCATGACACAGTAGAGCCAAATGAACTTTGGCATAGAAGGCTTGCACATGTGCATTACAGAGCACTACCACTTGCAAGCAAATCTGTTGAAGGTCTTCCAGAAATTCAGGAAAAACATGATGGAGTCTACAAAGGATGTGTGAAAAGAAAAGAACACAAAGAAGACATTTCCAAGCAGGGAAAGCAAAGCAAAAGGAATCTTGGAAATCATTCACTCCGATGTATGCGGTCCAATGTCATCTAGTTCTTTAAGCGGGTATGTATACTATGTTTCTTTTATTGATGATTTTTCTAGGAAGACATGGATATATACTTTATGATGAACAAAGATGAATTTTTCAGCAAGTTCAAGTAATTCAAATCCTTGATCGAGAACCACACAGAAAAGAAGATCAAGAACTTTCGATCAGATAATGGCGGAGAATTCACATCAAATGAATTCAAAGAGTTATGCAAAGATTCAGGGATTAAGAGGGAGTTATCCACTCCATATAATCCACAATAGAATGGGGTTGTAGAAAGGAAGAATAGAACTATCATGGAAGCTACAAGAGAAATGATTCATGATCAAGATCTTCCCATGTATCTATGGGCAGAAGCTACCAGAACAACGGTGTATGTACAGAACCATACTCCACACAGAGTACTCGAGAAAAAGACACTTGAAGAAGTCTTTTCTGGCAAGAAACCAGAAGTCATCCTGTTAGAATAATCCGTCAGGATTATTGTAAATAAATAAAATAGGAATATGAATAGATAGGAAGCTAAATCAGCTGAGCGGAAGGTGAAACCCAACCGCCAGGAGATTTGTATAAGTATAGGCTTTTGCATTGGAATAGATAATCGAATCGGGAGTTATACCAACAAGTGGTATCAGAGCCAGGTTCCTGCCATAACTCCTGCTGTTAAATTTCAGTCCTGGTAGCCTGTATGCTTGCCAGTGCATTGCCTACCAGTGCATTGCCAGACCTACATTCTGCCTGCCAGTCTGCTCTTTCAGACTGCGTGCCCATGGCCAGTCTGCCCGCATTCATTTTCTGCTAGAATCAGTGTATACCTAATTGCCGGTCGAATGCATTGAATTAGCTTAACCCTAATTCGTGGTATTCTGCATCACGGCTCTTTTTTGTTTATTTTGAGAAGACTCTAAGTTTCATCCTCTGCGTGATGTAAGAATTAGTCCCTCTCACAAACCCTAATTCCTGCCCTTGGGAGATTAAATTGCTCCACGCAAACTTGTATTTCAGACTGCCATTGCACTACGCTCTGCCTGTTAATGGTGGCAGCTATGGTTACTGATTCACTGCCTGTTGATGGTTCATTGTTTGCGTTGAAGACCATCCCTTTGGAAGTTGCATACTTCCTCTAGACCAGCGTTGGAGGAGTCGTGGGAGCTGCATGAAGACGGCATTGGAGACTGAATGCTGATACCTGCAT
>LPNX010496064.1:752-54802 GCA_001517045.1 Pseudotsuga menziesii | reverse complement strand
GCTAAACCAGCTGAGCGGAAGGTGAAACCCAACCGCCAGGAGATTTGTATAAGTATAGGCTTT
Source organism: Pseudotsuga menziesii (assembly GCA_001517045.1). NCBI lineage: Eukaryota > Viridiplantae > Streptophyta > Pinopsida > Pinales > Pinaceae > Pseudotsuga > Pseudotsuga menziesii. Next base: position 54,739 of record LPNX010496064.1, on the reverse strand, counting down.
TTCATTGGAATAGATAATCGAATCGGGAGTTATACCAACACATCCATCTCAGAATATTCAGCTGTCCAGTGTACATACACATTCTGAAAGAAAAGAGGACAAAGGTAGATCCTTCAAGAAAGAAGGGTATATTTGTGGGATACTCTGAAAACTTGAAGGCTTACAGAATATACTTCCCAGGATTCAAGAAGATCAAGATCAGCAGGGATGTAACATTTGATGAAGACTCAGCTTACAATAAATCTAGAAAGAGACCTGTTGAAGAACATGAAGAAACGTAAGCACCCAGAATTCATGACACAACCACGAACAAAGAAACTTAAGAAGAAGATCGAGAATTTGAAGAACCTCAAGAACCAGTAGATCCACCTCAGGAGAAAAATCGTCACAAGAGGAAACCTGCTTGGGTACGAGAAGCTATCCAAGGTGCAGAAAGATATGGGGCTCTAGAAGAAAATCATAGAGAAAGAAAGAGAACCAGGTCCTGCTCTGGGTATGTAGCTTTATTGTGTGACTTTATTAATAAAGAACCTTCCAACTATGAAGAAGCAACAGAAAAGAAAGAATGGAAGGATGCTATGATCGACTAGTATCAATCGATCATGAAGAATGATGTTTGGGATGTTGTCTGAAGACCATAAGGGAAGTCTGTTGTAACTTCCAAATGGATCTACAAGATCAAGAATGTTGTAGATGGAAGCATAGAGAAATCTAAAGCAAGATTCATGGCTCCCAGCTTCTCACAGAAAGAAGGAATATATTATGAAGAAACCTTTGCACCTGTAGCCAGATACACTTCCATAAGATCAGTACTTGCTTTGGCTGCAGTGATGAAATGGAAGATACACCAAATGGATGTCAAGATTGCTTTCTTGAATGGTGTAGTGGAAGAGGAAGTGTATGTGGAGCAGCCACTTAGTTTTAAGACACATGACAGGGAGTCTCATGTGTATAGATTGAATAAATCCATGTATGGTGTGAAACAGGCACCCATGACATGCTACGGCAGAATTGATGGCTTTCTATCTAGTTTGGGCTTTACCAAAAGTAAAGCAGATTCCAACCTTTACTACAAGGTTGAAGATGGCAACCCAGTGATACTCCTATTGTATGTAGATGATCTGTTTGTAACAGGTAAGGATGGTTTGATTGCTAATATGAAGAGGAAGCTTGCTGCCGAGTTTGAAATGAAGGACTTGGGTATGATGCAATATTTTATAGGCATGCAGGTGTGGCAGAATGTGGATGGAATCTCCCTTGGATAAGGGAAGTATGTAGTAGAGATCTTGAAGAGGTTCGGGATGATGGACAGCAAGGCCATGACCACACCTATGGCATCGAACCTGAATCTATTGAGTGATGCTTCATCAAAAGCAGTTGATGCTATGATGTATCGTCGGATGATTGGGTCTTTGATGTACCTGATGAACATGAGACCAGATATTTGCTTTGTTGTGAATACCTTGAGCCAATTCCTGATAGATCCAAGACATGTTCACTTGATTGCTGTAAATAATATTCTGAGGTACCTGAGGGGTACAGTTGATTATGGGCTCAAGTATGAGGTGAATCAGAAGATTAACCTAGATGGTTATGTTGATTCAGATTGGGCAGGTAGTGCCATCGATAGGAAGAGCACTTCAGGGTGTTGCTTCAGTATGGGATCAGGTGCGATCTCTTGGATTAGCAGGAATCAATCCTATGTGGCACTGAGTACAGCTGAAGCAGAGTATGTCGCAGCTTGTTCGGCTAGTTGTGAGGTAGTATGGCTGAGGAAGCTACTGTCTGATTTATTTGATCTCCAGTTGGATGCTACTTGTATACAGTGCGACAACCAGAGTTGTGTGAAGTTGTCGGAGAACCCAGTGTTCCATGACAAGTCGAATCATATCAAGATAAAGTATCACTATATCAGGGATATGGTGTAGAGAGGAGCAGTGAAGCTCCAGTATGTTGTGATAGACGAACATATAGCTGATTTGTTGACAAAGCCATTAGCTAGAGTGAAGTTTGAGTACTTCAGGGAGAAGCTTGGTGTTCTCTAGATCAAGGTTCCCTCCAAAGGGAAGTGATGAGTCCGTAAGCCATTCTGACATGGTGAGAGGATTGGTTCCTTCCATGGTCAGATGTAAGGGCTGAGCCATTCTGTCATGATGAGAGGATTGGTTCCTCGCATGTCAGATATGAGTGCTGAGTCATTCTGATATGATTGTAGGATTGGTTCCTACATGATCAGATATAAGTGTTGAATTCCATTCTTGGAATGGAGGCACCTGGTCAGTTACCAGGAACACTCAGTCCGGGACTAAGGGCCATTCTGATGTGACTGTAGGATTGGTTCCTACATGATCAGATATAAGTGCAGGGAAATTCTGATGTGACTGTAGGATTGGTTCCTACATGATCAGATATAAGTGCAAAGCCATTCTGATGTGACTGTAGGATTGGTTGCTACAGGATCAGATATAATTGCAGATCCATTCTGATGTGATTGTAGGATTGGTTCCTACATGATCAGATGTAAGTGTAGATTCCTTTCGACATGCACATAGGATTGGTTCCTCGCATGGTCGAATGTAAGTGCAGATCCCTTTTGACATGCACATAGGATTGGTTCCTCACATGGTCGAATGTAAGTGCTGGGCCTTTCTGACATTGGTTTTTAGATGTGAGTGCTAGGGCTTTCTAATAGGGTTGTGGAATGTGTTCCCACATGGTCGGATGTGAGTGCTGGGCATGCCTTTCTGATATGACTATAGGATTGGTTCCTACATGATCAGAGGTAAGTGCTGGGTGGGCCATTCTAACTTAGGGTCACATATAAGTGCTGGAAAATACCTACATGGAGGCTAGGCCTACAACCAACATGAAAAAGGGTTGGCTCTGTAGAACTTCCTATGATGAGAAGAATCAAGAGATAGCACCCGTGATGATGATCCAGCAAAGATGTTCCAGAACCAGAGATGATCTAGATCGAGTGATGATCCAGATCCAGATGAAGATGACTTGAAGATGAAGATGACTTGAAGATGACTATGAATTGAAGATGATGAGGACTTGATGATGATCCAGATGATACAGAGAAGAAGACTTGTGCTGATAAATTGTGTCGAGAGAATACCTTCCTAGTTAAGAGGGAGTGTTGATGTAATTGTAACTTCAGAATGTATTCACTTGTATCTCTTATGTATTGTACCACGATGTTTATTTCAGGAAGTGTTTGTAATGTAATTGAGTCATGTCATGCCCTGATGTTTTGATCGGGAGTTTCTATAATGTAAAAAAGTCATGTCAAGTCATTGTGGGTAACCCTCCTATTGATCAAGGGTTAAAGTCCCTGCAGTTGCAGGGCCCTAGGGTTGTTAGAATCACCTAGTGAAGTCAACCCTAGTGAGTTATTGTCAAGTCAAGAATTAGTATAAATAGAGAGTGAGCCTCTTTATTTATCACACACTCACTCACACTCAGTTGTAGCGCATAGCTGAGGGAGAAGAAGTTGCTGGGGCTAGAAAGAAAGAGGCTACTGCTGTTGGGAGATCATCTTCCTGTTTTGGGGTTTTAATTTTGGTGTTAATTCTATCTCTAAGGAAGTTGCAAGGTTTTCTCCATTTATGGTTTCCCCGAGGAAAAACACTGTGTTCATTGTCTCTTGTGTTTGATTGTTGTGCTTGTTATTCTCTTAGTTAAAGATCCTAATATAATGCTATCTTAAATGTTAAAAATCTAACATAGACTACCCACATGAGGCTGTCTGGAAAAGATTTCCATAAGGTGTGAAGAATATTATTTTTGAAAGTCTTTGGGTGCCATTCTTTTAGGGTTCTTCCCAGATCCCCTCTGCTTTTGTTACTTTTCCAGAATAATTGAGCTCCTCTATCCCAAAGGTATGATGTGAACGGGTAAGAGTCTAGTAGATGATTCATGCTCTCCTCTTGGAAAGAGCATAGGACACACCAAGATGGGCCTTGAATTCCCCTTTGACATAAATTATCCTCCATTAGAATCCAATGCCTGACCACTAACCAATAGAAGGTGGCCACTTTTGGCCATGGGTTGGTTTGCCAAATTTTCCCCCAGATCTCCTCTTCCTCATCTTGGATTCTAATTCTGATATTGTAGGCTTCCTTAATGCTAAAAGTTCCTTTTTGGGAGTATCCCCAACGAAGGACATTGTCCTCTTCTTTAAGCAGGATACAACGCTCCTGAAGCGTACCCATAAAGGCTCTGATATCTACCTCCAGGACATCTACATCTCCTCTAACTAGGGCATCCCATTGGTACTAGTCATCCTGGGCCACCATCTTCCAGTATTGATTGACATTTATTCTGCCTTCCTCTAGGCCCTTGGCCCTAATGTGGTGCCATCGAGGATCATTCCCTAGATTGGGAAGCTGGTTCCATGAATCATCCCAAAAGTGGGCTAAGTTCCCTTCTTTAATCTCCCAAAAGTTGTGCTCCTGAATTATTTGTCGCCCCACTAGCGCTTTTTGCCAAATGTGAGAACCCTACGGGGTCACATTATATCTTATCAGCTGGGACTTAGGTCTATCTCTTGCATATTTTATGTGCCATATTTTTTCCCATGGTTCCTGCGAATATTTGCACCATCGCCACCATATCTTAGCTCCCTGAATTTTTCCCATGATTTTGGGGTCTCGAAGGCCGAGGCCTCCTCTCTCCTTGGGGCTGCACACCTGCTCCCAGCTGACCAGCGAGAATATGGCCTTGGATTCCATCCCTACCCACAAGAAGTTCCTCTGAATGCTCTGAATCTCTCAGAGGATAGACTTAGGAGCCGTGAGGATAGAAAAAAGATACACAGGCATGGCCTGGAGGACCGACTTAACATGGACCAATCTGCTTGCCAAATTCAGGGGTTTAAGAGTCCAACTTGACAATCTAGATTTAATCCTATCTATAAGATCTTTCCAAGACAGCTTTCAAATGATTCCCTGCCCTAGTGGAACCCCCAGGTATTTGGAGGGCATGGTCCCCTTGGGGAATCCCAGAATCCTACCAATATTTCTCTGAGTGACAGTGGGAGTGTTAAAGAAAAATACCTGAGATGTTTCTACATTGATAGCAAGACTTGACTCCTTAGTAAAGAGTGATAGACTCGATTTGAAGGCACGAGCCTCTTGGAATGAAGGGTGCCCCATTAGCATCATATCATCCATGAACTGCTGATGAGTCTATTTTTCCATATCTTCGTGTAGCACCAGACCCCTGATCCTACCCACTTCTGCCTATGCTTGGATAAGCTTACTTAACCCTTCAATAGCCAGAACAAAGAGGAACGGGGAGAGCGGATCCCCCTGTCTAATTCCCCTTTAGGGGGAAAATAATCTTGTTGGAGATCCATTCAAAAGAATGGAATAGAAAGGAGAGGAGACGAAGGACATCACCCATTCTACCCATTTTGGACTGAAGCCATGAGCCTTCAAAATTGCCTCCAGATATTGCCAGCTAAGCTTGTCGTAGGCCTTGGCTATGTCCAGTTTGATGAGAATTACAGGGGTATTAGTGCATTTCAGAGAGTGGGTGACCTCATGGACTGCAATGATGCCATCCAGGATCTTTTTACCTTCCACAAAACCCGACTACTCTGGACTTATCAACTCTGGGAGGAGAGGTTTTAGGTGATTTGCGATCACTTTTGTAATTATCTTGTAGATCACATTGCAGAGAGATATCGGCCTGGATTTATCTAGAGAATCCACCCCTTCTCCTTTGGGGATTAAAGAAAGGAAGGTCGCATTAAAGGCCTTAAGCACCCCTCGCTTGCTCCTAGATTCCTCCACGATGGCCCAGAATTCCTCTTTGATCATATCCCAGAAAAAAGTGAAAGAATTTAGTGGTGAATCCATTCGGGCTTGGGGCCTTCCCCTGGGCCATCTAGCTCAAATATTCCTCCACCTCCTATAAGGAAATGGGTTTGTTCAAATTCTCATTATCCTCCCTAGAAACAACCCTGGGAATCAGAGCAATGATCTGAGCTATTTCCTGCTCCCTTGAGTAATTATCCTCGGTCATTATTCCTTTGAAGTAACTCGATAGTTCCTCCTCGACCTCTTCCCTAGTTTCCACCTGGGTTCTATCAGCCCGCTTGATTCTGTGGATCTTCGTGCCCAATCTATTATGAACCACCAAATTGTGGAAGAATTTGGTATTCTTCTCCCCCTCATGCAGCCATTTGATTCGAGATTTCTACTTCCAGAAAATCTCCTCCTGTCTCTCCCTAGATTCTAGCTAGACGAGGAGTTCTTTTTCTTTTTCTTTCATCCCCATGTCCCATCCCAAGTCCATACCTTTTTTTTGGAGAAGGTCAATGTCTTGGATGAGCCTTTTCTTGTCAGAAAAAATGTTACCAAAGTCCTCCTTGTTCCACATGCGGGTCTTAGCTTTGAGAGCCTTGAGCTTCTGCTGAAAGTTGTACATTCTAGTACCTCTTGTGATATCCAACTCCTACCACCACTGGTGAACCAATCCTTTAAATTACTTGTGCTCTAGCCAAAACTGCTCAAAGTGGAAAAAGCTTGGGCAAGAAGGCATTCATAGAATCCCAGTTGAGGCAAATTGGCCAGTGCCCTGAGCCGACAAATGGGAGAACATTTGTCCAGATCTCTCCTGAACCCCTTGTGATATATTTTGACACCAGGAATATGTCTAGACTAGAGGCAACAAGGTGGTCCCCTCCCCTCCTATTGTTCCATGTGAACCATCCATCTCTGGTCTCAAGATCTACTAGGGAGCCTTGGGATAGAATCTCCCTGAATTCCTCCTGGTATTTGTACAGAACTCTTCTCCCTCCTTTCTTTTCCCTGGGGGTAGTTATTAAGTTAGAATCTCCTCCTACTATCCATATCCCTTCCTTCACCAGGGAATCCAACCACCTTGGGTGATGGATAAAAGTCTGTTTCTGGGGGAAGGTGCTGGGGCCATATATATTGGCAATCGTCCCAGTTGTGCCAGCACCTAAAATCTTGAAATCCGTCATCAGGGAGAAGTGACTGGCTCTCCAGTATGAGAGGTAAACAAACTTAGGCTACCATAGGATGGAAATTACCCCCCCATGCCTTCAGCATCTGTTTCCATTGCACTTCTTCCCTTCCATATTCTTTGGTTAATTCTCCTTAAGGATTCAAAGCTGCACTTGGTTTCTTGCAGAAAAAGTAGATCTGGTTTTCCCTGTTTCATTTTCCTAGATAGGGTCTTGATCTTCCTTGGGTGATTACACCCCCTAATATTCCATGATAATATTTATTGGGTAACTTTACTTACTTCAGAGAAGGGCTCCCGGATTGTCGGGTATTGACCTGATTCGATCAACCTTACTCCTATTTCTGCAATTCTTTGCTTGTTCGACTTCCTTCCTCTTTTCTGTTCTTCCTCCAGGGATTTCCTCTTACTTCCTTTCTGGGGTTCCATGCTTATCCCCAGCTCCTGAAGCGCTTTGGATTTGATGATAGCCTTCTGAAGAAGTTCGATCTAGTCTCTAGGGACATAACCCTTGCCTGCCTTATCTCATTCTTTCTCTATCACGTCTAGATCTAGATCTCCCAGCTTCATTTCTTCCGCCTCGTCTTCCTCCATAATATCCTGCATATTGCTATCTTTGGTTTCCTCCCTCACTTCCTATGTATGGATTACCTGAGTTTTATTTCATTCCTCTTTTTCCCCCATACCCACACCCTCTTGCTCTAAGACTTGGAAGGGATTATTGCTCTCCAAATATTTTTCCGATAGTTCCTTCCGATTTCGCTGTCCCCCGCTGTTTTTACCTCTTCTTCGGCTCTTTACATGGGTGAAACCCTCACTAGTTTGTTTCTCTCCATCACATTCTGGAGCTACCACTTCTTGAGACCCTTTTGGGCAATTCCTCCCAAAATAACCATACTCATGGCAGATTCGGCAGCGAAAAGACAATTACTCATAGTCTATTTGTTGAATCCACCCCTCATCTTCCCAGTTCAGGCTAATAGCCTTCGGGAGATCCTTCGATAGATCCATGTAAACACATATGCATGCAAACATTATGTACCTTTGGATCCAAGTTTGATTGGCTACCTTCACAAATTCACCTATTGAGTTCCCAATGTCTTGTAGGATTTCCATATCCCAGTACTCACCTAGGATCCCTACCAGTTTGATCCATATCGAAGCAATAGTTAGGTCCTCCGAATCCGGGTTAAAGCGCTCCTGCCAGGGGCGGAGGTAAATACTGGCTGAAAAAAATAAATAGCCCCCCCCCTCCAGGACTCTATCTTGATCCTTTTGATTAAAGAAGATTATGGTGAAGAGACCTTTTGCTCCTAGCTGAAGATCATAGTGGCCTTTCGGCTTCCATGTGCTTTGGATCCATCGTACTAGATCTTTCTCCTTTGGCCACACACCCAAAAATTTTCCAATTAGGGATTTTTCTTTCCATGTCTCAATATTTCCATGGATCAAGTCTAATCGGATCTGGATTGCCGGGATCGTTTGAGCCCTTGGAAGGAAACCCCCTTGACCCAACTTCCTCTCCTTGCCATGCCCATCCTTCTCTTCATCCAGATTATTATTGCATTCGCTGGTCCCTTCAGAGGCATGACCTCAGGTTGAAATGGCCACCATGGAACTCAGGGGGTTTGCAGCACCAGTTCTCTGCCAAAACCCGCTCAGAGCATCTCCCCAAAACTATTCCCCTCCTCTTCCAAAATCCTCATTTTTTCCTTATATGTGCATTGGTAATGCTTTAATTAGTACATGTTTTAAAATATGCGAGGAATAGATGATTATGTACATGTTATCTGAATTTGATGTGAATAATAGATGATGCAGGTGTATCTTAAGAGAAAGATTAAGTTCTAAAGGGTTGATATGAAAAGAAACACTAGTATGTTTCCAAAGAAAATATGTTTCTCTTGATTTGAAAATTTATATTATGCTTATGATAAATATTGGAGATACCTTGTAGTGTTTGTGTAAACTATAGATTGTATAAGGCAAGCATAATTAAATGCATTTTGAAGAAATGCCAAAGCAAGATCAAATAGTTGAATTTCAGGGGAAAATGTATGTTGATGAAAAATGTTTGAAAGATTCCAACACCGAAGACTGTGTACTTTTAGGGAGGAAAGTATGTAATATCCCCGGTAAAAAATACAAGAGAATTATTTTTTAACATAAATAAAAAAAATATAATAATTATGATTAATCTATTAATAAGTAGTTATATTTATGAGAAATATGGTTAGGAAGTTGAGAAGGTGGTTATGGATAAACATGAGTAAGCAGAGCAAGATGAAGCTTTGTGATGGGGGGTGGTGAAGGAGAAACAATTTTATTTTTTGGTTTTCTTTCTATGAGTTAATGAGCCATATGAATATAATGAAGGGAAGTAAATAGAGTTACCTGCCCATGATTAGTAGTGAGATCTGCCTCATGGTTACATTCTATGAGTTAAGGAGCCGAGAGCTGATATAAATAGAATGGAGGCCAGTAAACGAAGTCACCTGCCAATGATTAGCAACGAGATAAGGAGATAAGTGCCTTGGGCATTTACCTAACTTTTATTCGGCATTTTCAATGCACATGTATGGTTACGTCATTATGAATCTTCTAGGTATGCAGTCGAGGGTTTTATCCACGATTTTCTCATATTCTTTGCTTGCATATTCTCATTGAATGCTGATATATTTTTCTTCCTAGAATATCTCAAGCTTGATATTCGACCTAACTGCTTTAGAGTTTGATCGCCGTCTCATCTAAAGACTGGTGATTACATACACTAGCCAGAGTTAGATTTTAATTTTATTTACACTAGGATTCTCGAGCTCTCCATTCCATCTAACCCTACAACAGATACTTCATCCAGCTTAAATATTTTGTCTAGATGCATTACCGTCAACCATGATGTTCGATACATGTAGTTTTGGTTAATACATTTTATGTGAAAACTGCAGTAAACTCTCTGTAGCTATCAATTGTATATATTTTCTACACGTGATGGGTAGAGTAAATGTTACATATATGCATTCCTTTTAATTCATGCATGACCTGTAAACTAGACTGTGTGGTTAATATTTTTGGGTGCCCTATAAATGAGAGGGAGGCCCCTTTGTAAGAAATGAAATGAGTCCATATTATTCTAATATCCGTGTGTTATCATTTATTTATTTTTAACTTTACATTTTTGTTGTGTTCTCCAAATGAGGCAAGAGCTCAAAATACATGGCTTGCTTAGAGTGAATATACTTATGGGTAGATATTTACAATTTTTCACATAGAGTTGTTTTGGGTATTGTATGTATTGGGTTTATGGAATTATTGGGGGACTTAACATTTGCAAACTTGGGACATTGTGCAAAGGAGGGTAAATGATCTTCCTTAAAGAACCAATTTAATAGATTTCATTAGAGAGTATTGAGAGGTTTTAAGAGAGAATAGACTGTAGTAATTTTATTTTATTTGTTAAAAGGGTGACTTTTATTATTAATGATCAAGTTCAACTAATAAAAGAGCTAAGTTCTTATTGAGTATTACGAATCAAAATATCTTATATGTTAAGATAGACGTTAAGATCCATTCTTTAAAATACCTTATGGAAAAAAGAAGACTCCATTGAATCTTGTTATAAATTAAAAGAGTTGGGAAAATGATAAAGAACTTGTAGCAGATGCGCTGCATATTGTAATATTTCCTTTACTAGATAAATTAAGAAGAAGATTAACAAATTTGGTGGACGTAGCCCTAAGGTTGGAGTGGGTTGGCAGGTGGTTTTGGGATAAGTCAGTTGCGCAACATCGTGGATGCTGCGCGAGGTCAAAGATGTCAAGCAAGTGGAAAATGATGTGCAAGTCAGAGTTATATTATTTTATGTATTTTGGTCATCTTTTGTAGTTTTGGACTGCATTTTGTGAATAGTGGTCACTATTTTGAAGAATCAGGTTAAGAATTACTTAGGAAGTTAGTTAAGTGGACCACCGATGTAAAGGCGCAAGCCTATAAGTAGATTGTGAATTGCAAATGTTAATGGGCTCAGAGACTTGGATTTTTCTGGATCTTCTGAGACAGAGTTTGGTTGTGAAATTATTTATTTGTGTATGCGACGTGAGGAATTGTTTTGGAGAATCTGTGGTTTTGTGTGGAAGTTAATATGACATGACAGAAGTTGAGCAAAAGCATTGTGTTCTTTTTTGTTTTCCCATTTTACTATATTCTTCGATTCAATTATGAATGCAATGTGTATCTGCAACATGGATATTTAAATGATGCAATGTTTCTCTACTTTAAATGATGTTATTCTGTTAGATCTGTTTTCACATCAATGTTCTTATTGTAGTTCTAGTATGATAATGCGATCTGTTGAATGATGATATGGTTCTATTAATGCATAAGTTGAATGATTAGATCGGTTGAATAATGATGCACTAATGTGATAAGTAGATGCACATGGTATTTATTCAATCTGCAGAAACTTGGTTCCTTCAACTCTCCCTTGAACATCTCAAGTGAGACTTCATCCGCTCTGGGGGTGTTTCCAAACAGGGTAAAACCTGTTTGGGTCGGTGCTCAGGGAGATCGTGGTGGTTTGAGTTTCAACAGAGAGGGAAACCCTGTCGACTGAGTTTGTGTCAACAAATGGTTCCGTTGCCGAGACTTGAGTGCGACTGAAGGGAGGACATGTTATGGCACCCGACAAGACTATAAATCCAAGATTGGTTTGACCAAAAGCTACAAGAGTTTGGTGAGAAAGAAAATCAAAAACTTGGATTGACGATGAATAAGTGGCTGGCAGAGCACATACACTACGGTCCACATGAGTACTTTTTCTCTAAATTATCGATCATCTTGTATGAGTGGTTAGCGCGATTGAATATTGTAAGACAAATTTCGAAGGAGGTGAGCCAACTTCTTGGACCCTCGAATTGATCCTAGAATTGCAGGAGGTAGACAACAGAGCATCACGGGCTGTTGAAGCCTGTATTGATAGTATCTTTGAAAGCTATATCATTGAGTTCATAGCTGATACAACTAAATCATATAGTGAAGAAGAAAGGGATTTCCTCAATGGGCCACTAGGTAAGTTTCTTTTGTCCTTTCAATTGTCCATTTAGATGCTCATCTGTGAAAAGGGAATATTGAAGATGCACCTTCAATAGTAGAAATTTGGTGTGCAGGGGCTGTGGATACCATGAAGACAGGGGGGGGATGAATGGAATGATATAGGGTAGATGGGTGCAAGTTATGGCGAGACCGTGAGAGGAGCCGAGGAAGAGAGTGGTCTTATGAGAAGAGAAGCGAGGTTCTAGCAAGAGAAGAGGTAGAGGACAAGGGAAGGTCTTTTTGCGATCAGAACGCAAGACCGCGAAGGAAGGCCACATGGGACAAAGAGACCCTACAGCGATGACGAGGATGACCAGGCTACACCTGAATTAGAGGTAATATCAACCCCTAGCAGCAATGTACCCACACCTTTGCACACTACATTGCAATAAGGAAGAAACACAAGTTCAACACCGACATGTCCAACATGCTAGCAACACTCTAATAGTAGCAGATCAAAAACTATAGGAAGAAGGCCTAGAATGGTGGGTGATGAGGCAAATTTACCTCTGTTTCATGGGAACGAGACTGAGGATCCAGAGCAGTATTGGCTCCTATGTGAGGCAGTATGGAATGTTAGACAAACTGTGGATGATGAAGTCAAGAAGGGACAATTGGCAACATCTCTTTGGGGTCGCGCACTAGATTAGTACATGAAATTTGTTCAATTTCCTACATGGAATCCCATGAAGACATTGATTGAAGTCAGAAAAGGATTAATTGAATAGTTTAGAAAACCAAAATATGAAGCACAATACATTACAAAGTTGAAGGAAATTAAGCAGTATCCAAATGAAACTGTTTTGTATTTTGACCAAAGGTTTAAGATGCTAATGGAAAGAATCAACTTTGAGATAAGTGACATTCATAATAAGGAATTGTTCATCATGGCATTACTATCTCATATTAGACTACCGCTGATGCAATAGAATATTGTGACATAGAGCGAGGCTCTCAAGATTGCGATGAAATTGGAAGCTTCATCGATTGGCGAGAATGCAGTTGTTATGAACTAGATTCAAACACAACTGGAAAATTTGACACTCTAGTTGAAAGATATCAGGAAAGGGAAAGATAATTGCAAAGAGGTGTGGTGTACTCGATGTCACGAAGACAGACATACCAAGGATAATTTTCCATATTTCTGAAACTACTTGTTGTCAGGAGCACTGAACCCATTGAGTTGTGGAAGTGTACCATGGTGCCTCATTTGTCCAGTATATGGGCATTGAATGAATACTGTGGATATATGTAGAATATGGTAACAAAGCCGATGAACTTATACTACACATTTTGTCGATCTGTTGGGCATGAAGATAAGGATTGTCGCGCATATGACCTGCTCCAGGAAAGAACATATGACTCGTACTATGTGAAGGGTGAAGACCATAGGGCAGTACAAAAATTCATTTGTAGGTGTTACAACCACCACCTCAACCTTAGTTTGTGCCGCAACAATAGGCGCAGATGCATTTTTTACTGCAACATCAACAGTTTGTGCCACAACCACATTTTAAATAGATGCATATGACTCCACAGCAGCCACATATGTCCAGTCAGTGCAGTATGTTCAGAAACAATCAAATACCCTGCAACACTAATTTAATCAACCGTAGTATCTGCAACAAGGAGGATTTTGCAGAGGATTCCATGGAGGACGAGGTCATGAAACAGTGCAATGTTATAATTGCGGTGTGATAGGACATTATCAGAGATATTTTATGCAATTGGTGTGAGAATTTAAATCCATAGGAATATCTAGGAGCCTTATAGAAACTCACAAATCGAATTTGGTGCAAAACCAACAAAACACCATTAAATGAGAAGCAATTTACACATGCAATGTGAACAAAAACAGGTTATATTTTGACTGTCTAACATAAAAACATGTTAGTAACAGGTTTATAATACATCAAAAGTGTTTTGTGAGTCTTATTAATCCCAATGTTACTGTACAAATGAAATTGGCCAAATTGGCCTCAATCCCCCCTATGTGGGACAATCACACTCCAAATCAGCCCAAATAGACATGAATTGTGGTGTGGACGTGGCTGAATTGATATGGGGTCATAATAACACCTTGGAATGCATGGGTGTGGAAAAATAGGTGGTTTATAGGCTCTAGGTGGCATTAAATCCACCAAATCAGCTAAAAAATGGACAAAATCCACCTCTAGCGCTTCAATTCAACCAAACTGTCAACATTCAATGAATGGGAGTGCAATGACAATGGTGAGGGTGAACATGTGGATGGTTTACTGATCTGGAGCACTCATGTGGGTGTGAATGCATCAATTTATCTGGTTATTGGTCCAACTAGGCACCCTAAGTCCAAAACCATAGTGTATTAATGAAAAATGCAATAAAATTGATTGAGTTAAACTAAGGTACTAAGGGGTTGGATTACTGTTCTAAAACCCTCCCTTAACCAAAAACTTAGTATAAATCATAAAATGGAAGAGGCCTTGGCAACAAAGGCTCAAGTCACCCCAATTACATAAATTAGAAATTTTATTTTTCCATATGAAGTGAGGAAAAGAAGGAAAACCACATGGGACAAAACCTTCCCTCAAGAATGGACATGGGGCTGAAAACTGCAACAAATAGCAACAAATTACCATCCATCACTCACCCCAAGCAAATATCTCAGGTAAGTGAAGGTGTTCTCTATGAAAGTTTTGGTGAAAATGTTGGCAGTTTGCTTAGTGGATGGGCAATACTGCAGTGAAATCACCCTGTCATGCACTAAGTCTCGGATGTAGTGCATATGGATCTCAACGTGCTTTGTACTTTTCCTATGAATTGAATCAGTAGATATTTTTATGACACTTTTATTTTCCACCCAAATGTTGGTAGGAGAATCAATTGTGACACCAAATTCCTGAAGAATACCCTGCAACCAAACACACTGTGTATCTGCATTGACTGCTTCCCTTTACTCGGCCTCTACCGATGAAAATGAAATGGTTTTCTATTTATTAATTGAACAGAAAATGGGACCTTAAGCAAGGATAAATAAAAAACCTAAAGTTTATTTTCTGTCAGTGGGATCTCCAACCCAATCCAAATAAAAAAACCCACCTAGTTGAAGTGAAGCACTAGCTGAATAGTGCACCCCAAAATTCTTTGTACCTTGTACACACTGAAGAATTATTTTGGCTACCTTCCAATGGAGCTCATGTGGCTGGTGCATATTTATTTCTATAGCACTTACAACATAATATATCTGGTCTTGTATGTGTAATATAGAGCAAGATTCCAACTAGATTCCCGTAGAGTGTAAAATCTACCAATGGATAATTGCCAAATTCATGCAATTTGATGCCAGAAAGAAAGGAAGACTTGGATTTTTTACACTCAGCCATATTAAAATTACTTATAATTTCTGAAGCACACTTTGGTTGACTTAGCATTATACCTCTTTCATTTTTCTCAATCTCCAAACCCAAAAATTTCCTTAGCAATCCTAGATCGGTCATGGCAAATTCACTATGCAAAGATGACTTAATTGAACCAATTAAATTGGTGCAGCTCCCTATAATTAGAAGGTCATCAACATAGAGAAAAAGAAACTGAAAAATACCATCATGTTGCTACAAATATACATTAGGATATGATTCGCATCTAGTGAAACCAATAGATAGCAAGAAAGCATCCATTTTAGCATACTAAGCCCTGGGGGCTTGCTTGAGTCCACAGAGTGTTTTCTTAAACCTGCAAACAAGTGAAGGATACTCTTGGAAACCTTCAGGTTGTTGCATGTATATCCATTCATGTACCTCACCATGTAGGAATGCACTCTTGACATCCATATGGTGCACTTGCCAACCCTTACTAGCTGCAATTGCTAGAACTAGTCTTATGGAGTCCATGTTTGCAACCGGTGCAAAGGTCTTGGTATAATCAACACCATGGGCTTGAGAGTAGCCCTTAGAAACTAATCTTGATTTTTATTTCACATCTGAACCATCATCACAAATTTTGGTTTGAAATATCTACTTGATTGAACAAGCTTCCTCTTGGGAGGAAGGGGAACCAATTCCCATGTCTCATTCTCTTGGAGAGAATTGAACTCTTCTTCTATCGCTGTTTTCCATATTGGGTAGTTAAAACCTTGCTGATATGTCTATGGATTATATCCAATCAGCATATAACAGTGCTTATAAATATCACTATCACTTGCAAATGAAGCATTACTAGTTTGAGATCTAGTCTTCCTAGGCTCTTGGGGATTTCTTGTCAATTCCCCTGCAGCTTGTATGATTTTTCCATCCCACTTGGTCCTTGATGGTGAATCATCTACAGCCATACCATATTCAGGAAAATCAGAAAAAATAGAGCATGAATCATCACTTACATCATCAAATTGTTGAGGAGAAGAGCATTCCCCCGATGCAAGCTCAAAATATGGTATTGGTTCCTCTTCAAATTGCACACTTATTTCAACAAATGTCTTGAGATTGGAAGTGTCAAAGAGTTTGTAATATTTTGTATCCTCACCATAGCCAACCATGATGCATTCCTTGCTTTGTGGCTGCAAGGCCTTCCTCTTTTCAGAAGGGATTCGAGCCTATGCTCTTGATCCAACAATCCTGAAATTTGAGATATTTGGTTTATGACCAAACCATGCCCCGTAGGGAGTCTTTCCTTTTACTGATTTGTAGAAGGATCTATTTTTTATGTGTGCAACACAATTAATGGCCTCAGTTCATATCTTGGGACTTATATCCCTTGCTTCAATCATGCAAGTGGCCATCTCCTTGAGAGATCTATTCTTCCTCTCTGGCACACCATTTTGTTGTGGTGTGTAGGGAGTTGAGTGTTGCATTTGGATGCCACACTCCTCACAAAGGTTTTGTAGGTTTTTGTTGACATACTCCTTCCCATTATCAGTCCTAAGTATCTTAATATTATTCCCACTCTGATTTTCTACCAATTCCTTCCAAATATTCAATTGCTCAAAAACTTCAGACTTTAATTTGAGGAAGTACACCCAACAGAATATCGAGTAATCATCAATAAATGTAAGTACATACCTTGATCCACCATATGATGGAGTGGGAAGAGGAAAAATTATATCTGAATGTACCAAACCAAGTGGTTGTGTGGGTCTCCTTTCCATCCCCTTTTCATAGCTTCGCTCTGGATGCTTCCCAACTACACACCTTATGCACGCTTCATTTGAAGATTTGATTTGTGGAAGTCCTTCCACCATCTCATCTATGTGTAGTTATTGAAGGTATTTGTAGTTCATGTGACCAAACATCTCATGCCATAGCTTGGAAGTCTCATTGGCATGTGAGAGAAGAGCTAGGTCATTAAAAGTGGGGAGGAAGTTTAAAAACTTGTACATCCTCTCATGGTGGTCTGCATACCCAATTGCAACAAATTGGTCTGATGAGATTTCTGCAATCTCTACCATGTCTAGAGTGAAGGTCACTCTCTTTGCCTCTCCTGTAGGGTCATTTGATAGGATGATAACAAATTTGCTACAAGGTCTAGTACATACAACAAATCACTGAAGAAACCATGCTCTAAATCAATCCTACATGTTAATTTTTCATATGCTAAGCTAGATCATGAGTATTTCATTTCAAATTCATAACAAAAGCATATAAACAGGATCACTGAAAGATAGAAAAGCACAACCATACAAAAGGAACACAAAGATTTATCCTGGGAAAACCCTAAAGGGAAAAACCCATCAAAAGCTTCCTCAATATAGATGCCCCAAAAAGATAAAAGGTAAAACCAACAAGGAGATCAAAGCCTGATCCTCCTTCTCCAGCTACTTCTCTCCTTCACTAGTGCACTACACAAGTGAGAGTGTGTCACAAATGAGTAGCACCACACCTCTATTTATATTCATCCATTCACTTGAATTAACTCATTCGACATGTAGGCTCAAGTAACCACACTGGGGTGCTAATGACCCACCTTTACAATTAAAGGGGACTACCTCATGACTCTTATTAGTTCTTCTGATTAGAAGCATTGGGATACAAATTAATACAAGTGGTTCTCTCGGTAGGACCATCGGGGACCACAAAAGATACATATAGAATATTATTCGAAGTTACAATATTTCAACACTCCCCCTTAACGAGAAGGGTATTCTACAACAACATCAACAACAACAATAGTAGGAGAGGGATAGAGGACATCATCAACATCATTAGGGTAACACATCTATAAATCATTGGAAGCTTTTCAACATTATGTAGTCTTCATCTTCAATCTTTAGTCTTCATCATCATTAATACTTTGACTGCTTCGATCAACAACATCTTCAGCACTTTGACCTTTCGATCAACAACATCATCTTCAACACTTTGAACTTTTGATCAGTAACATCATCTTTAGCACTTTGACCTTTCGATCAGAAACATCATCTTCAGCACTTTGACCTTTTGATCAGCAACACCATCTTCAGCACTTTGACCTTTCGATCAACAACATCATCTTCAGCACTTTGACCTTTTGATCAACAACATCATCTTCAACACTTTGACCTTTCGATCAGCAAAATATTCTTCATGAAAACATCATGAAAACATCATGAAAACATCAACATCATCATCATCAAAATATCAGCATCAAAATATCATCATCATCACATTCTGATCTTTCAATCAGAATCATCATTATCATCAGCCTCTGATCTTTCGATCAGAAACATCATCAATTGAACATCATCATACTCTAACATCAAATCATCATCATATTCTGATCTTTCGATCAGTACGTCATCATCATCATACTTTGATAATACAGCATCATCATCATCAAGATCTCATCATCATCACATTCTGATATTTCGATCAGAAACATCATCATCATCATTGCATTCTGATCTTTCGATCAGAAAACATCATCATCATCAGCAACATCGTAATCATAAGCAACTTCTGATCTTCCGATCAGAAAACATCATCATCATCATATTTTGATCTTTTGATCAAAGAACATCATTATCATCAGTGAATAGCATCATCGTCATATTCTAACCTTTCAATCAGAGAACATCGTCATCATCAGCAACTTCTGATCTTTCGATCAGAGAAACATCATCATCATCATATTCTGATCTTTCAATCAGAGAACATCATCATCATCAGCAACAAAATCATCATCATATTCTGATCTTTCAATCAGTATGTCATCATCATCATAAAAAAATCAACATGATCCTTCCTTTCGGAATTACGGGATTTAGGTCTTTACGGAGTTACCAATGATCCTTCCTTTCGGAATTACGGGATTTAGGTCTTTATAGAGTTACTAACGATCCTTCCTTTTGGAATTATGGGATTTAGGTCTTTACGAAGTTAGTAACGATCCTTCCTTTTGGAATTACAGGATCAACACATTTGTGGAACTCAGACAATCCTTCCTATTGGAATTACGGGATCAACACATCTGTGGAACTCAGACAATCCTTCCTATTGGAATTACGTGATCAATTCAATGATCCTTCCTTTTGGAATTATGGGATTTAGGTCTTTACAGAATTACTAACGATCCTTCCTTTCAGAATTACGGGATCAACAAAGATGTGGAACTCAGACAATCCTTCCTATTGGAATCATGGGATCAACAGATCTGTGGAACTCAGACAATCCTTCCTATTGGAATTACGGGATCAATTCAATGATCCTTCCTTTTGGAATTACGAGATTAACACATATTTGAAACTCAGACATTAGAGGAATTTTGGGGTCTAAAATGGGCCTCCTAAGAAAAATAATAAAATAATAGCTAAAATAATAAAATAATAGTTAAAATAATAAAATAATATTGATTAATTTTGGACGAAGAAAGAAAAAAACTACTTTTTGTGTTCGTATTTTCGACATATCTCCCTGTGTTTTTACTCAAATTTCGATCGGGAGAGCTCGTTGGATGCGGAATTTTATTCCGCATCCAACGAGTACCCACACTGCATACTTTTGACGGACCCCGCTACCCCAAAAACAAGAAATACCTAAAAAAATGTGATGATGATGTCATCATCACGTTTTTCCAGGTATTTCTTGTTTTTGGGGTAGAGGGGTCCATCAAAAGTATGCAGTGTGGGTACTCGTTGGATGCAGAATCAAATTCCGCATCCAACGAGCTCTTCCGATCGAAATTTGAGTAAAAACACAGGGAGATATGTCAAAAATACGAACAAAAAAAGTAGTTTTTTTAATGACAAATATGTCAATTCAACCATTATGGTTGACTTATTTTATTGAAATTCTATTGGTTCTTGAATTCCAACTCACAAAAACTTATTTTGGCACGTTTTCTTATAAGGCCCATTTTAGACCCCAAATTTCCTCTAATGCAATCCTTCCTCTAGGAATTACGAGATCAACACACGTTCTCAAGTACCGAAGTCACCGGATTCGTTCTGAACTGAAGTTCAAGGATGATAAAATCCTACCACATTCACGGGGACCGAGATCTCCAGATACATTTTGAACCAAGGTTCAGGGATGATGCAATCCACCACTTTGACAGGGGCCAAGACCTCTAGATACATTTTGAACTGAGGTTCAGGGATGATGCAATCCACCACTTTCATGGGGGCCAAGACCTCTGGATACATTTTGAAATGAAGTTCAGGGATGATGCAATCCTACCACTTTCACAGGGGCTGAGACCTCCAGATACATTTTGAACCGAGGTTCAGGGATGATGCAATCCTACCACATTCACGGGGGCCGAGACCTCTGGATACATTTTGAACCAAAGTTCAGGGATGATGCAATCCCACCACATTCACGAAGACCGAAGTCACCGGATCTATTTTGGACAGATGTCTCAGGATGATACAATCCCTCTTCATTCTCGAGGACCGAGGTCACCGGATCACTTTTGGACAGATGTCCCGGGATGATACAATCCCTCTTCATTCTCAAGGACCGAGGTCTCTGGATCACTTTAGGGCAAGTGCCTAGGGATGATACAATCCCACTGCAACATCACTACTCCCCCTTTCGAGGAAGGTCTTTCTGAACCACACCAAAAGTGTTCAAACTTTACTCGAGACAAATGCTTCGTCAGCACATCATCATCTAAACCATCATCATCTACATCTTCAGTATGTGAATACTGAACTATCTGTATCTCTAGTATGTGAATACTGAAAGCATCATCATCTCTATATTCAGTATAGAAATATGGAATCACCATAATCTACATCTACAGTATGTAAATATTGAAACATCATCTATACCTTCAGTATGGGAATACTGAAACATCCGCATCTTATCTCGTATGTAGAAATACCGGATCTCTTTGTGTTACAATGGAACACAGGGTTCTCTATCACCACAACTCTGGTTATCACATAGAATCATTGTAGTATCCATCTTTAGATCAAAGAGACCCGATATCAGCTTCCAAAGCCATATGACTTCACAACTTAGCAGATCAATCTGCTATGTATTTTGCTTCAGTCATGCTAAGAGAAATACTGGACTGTTTCGTGCTAAACCATGAACTCATAGCAAACCCTAAACAAAAGCATCTACTTGATGTGATTTTCCTATCTGAGATACTTCTAGCCCAATCTGCATCTGTATAGCCATACAATCTATAGTCATGGTCTCCATCATAGTATATACCAAAGTCCCTTTTAGATATCTCATCACATGTTTTGCAGCTACTAGGTGAACATGTCTTGGTTGAACAAGATATTGACTTAAGGTGTTCAAAGAAAAACAAATGTCTGGTATGGTATTTGATAAGTACATCAATGACCCAATGATATGTTTGTAATGAGTCACATCCACTAACTCTTATAAGTCATCAACTAACAGCTTCAGGTTGGAGTCCATGGGTGTGGCCATGGATTTGCATTCCAACATATTGAATATCTCTACCACATACTTTCCTTGGTTGAGAAAGATTCCTTTTGAACTTTGCCATACTTCCAGACCTAGGAAATAATGCATTAACCCAAGGTCTTTCATCTCAAACTCTTCTTCTAGTTTCTTCTTGCTTTCTATGACCTGTTTTTTATTCCATGTCAAGAATAAGTCATCCACATATAATAACAGGATGACAGGTTCATCTTCTACATCCTTGTAGTAAAGGTTAGGATCGACTTTACTCTTGGCAAAGCCCATGCTCATCAGGAAACTATCTATTCTTCCATACCAAGCTCTAGGAGCTTGCTTCAGGCCATAGAGGGCCTTCTTCAACTTGCATATGTGAGTCCATCTATCTTCAACTTCAATTCCTTGTGACTATTCGATGTAAAACTCTTCCTCAATCATTCCATTAAGGAAGGCTTGTCTTTACTTCATCGTGGAAGAAACTACCATGATAGTTCTGAAGGAAGTGTACCTTACTTCCTGGAGTAAGTGTCTCTTCAGAATTAATTCCCTCTTTCTGATAGAAACATCTAGCCACAAGTCTTTCCTTGCTTCTATTAGCAACATATTTTATCTTGCAAATCCATTTGGAAGATACCACATTCTTGCTTTCTGGTTTGAGTACTATATCCCAAACATCATTCTAGTATTATTTCATCATAACATCTTCCATGAGTTAATATTGTTAGGTCATCAACATATCCTGGTCTTCTGCATTCAACCTTGAAGGTTGGAACCCACTTTAATTTTGGTAAAGTCTCGATCCATCACGAAGCTATCCATCATGTTGTACCATGTTGAACTCAGATATCTTCTGTAGAAATTCCTGTCACTGTTTCTATGATATCTCTGACATTGCTGCTCCTCTGTGTCTACAATTTCTCACTGAGGTAACCTCACATGTCCCTGATCTAACACCATAGGTTTCATCAAAATTGGTTTCACCAATTTTGATTTATGATCCTTTTCCCAAGGTGACTTGTTATAGGACTGTTCAGAACAGCGAAGTTGTACAGCCTGCCACATCTCATTGTTTTATCTTTTGGTTCTAAACTTCAGACCACAGAAATTAAAGTCCGTTATTTTTCTGGAACATCTTCAGGAATTCTATTTGGATCTCTGTAGCCCAAGCTACACCAATTCTGCGCAGGTGTCCTGTTTAGGGATGAATTATGGAAGAGGCTGGAACCCTAACTTGGAGGGATCATATCTCCCAGAATATAGAGAATATGAGGCTGAATTTTGGACATAGTGTAAATAAGGATTTTATCTTCGGCCTTTGCCATTTTCAGCTCCTGATAATTCTCCAATATTAGGATATAGCGAATGTACCAAAACTTAGCATTTTTAGTATTTAGGGTTTTTCTGGCTCGGGGTCAAACTAGGGTTTGACTTTCCCGAAGTTTCACCCAACCAAATTTCTTGATACAGGTCTCTA
Organism: Pseudotsuga menziesii; assembly: GCA_001517045.1. Classification (NCBI taxonomy): domain Eukaryota; kingdom Viridiplantae; phylum Streptophyta; class Pinopsida; order Pinales; family Pinaceae; genus Pseudotsuga; species Pseudotsuga menziesii. Next base: position 31,348 of record LPNX010496064.1, on the reverse strand, counting down.
AACTTTGATTTTGATGAGGAGAAAAATCCTATGCCAGGCTCACTAAAAAATTCCTCTTCTGTAGAAAGCCCTAATTTTCTGCACCAAAACTGAAAATGCTCGGAATCAAATTCTGCTTCGACAGAAAGATGCGCCCTTCAATGGAGAGTCAGTCTAGCCTTCTTTTTCTTATCGATTTTGGATAGAGAACCAAAAATTAAGAAGCCCTATCTTCTGTATCTGCACAATGTCTTCTTTCAGGGTGGCTCTGATAACATGTTAATTTTTCATATGCTAAGCTAGATCATGAGTTTTTCATTTCGAATTCATAACAAAAGCACATAAACATGATCACTGAAAAATAGAAAAGCACAACCATTCAAAAGGAACACAAATATTTATCCTGGGAAAACCATAAAGGGAAAAACCCAGAAAAATCTTCCTCAATATAGATGCCCCAAAAAGATAAAAGGTAAAACCAACAAGGAGATCAAGGCTTCATCCTCCTCCTTCTCCAGCTACTTCTCTCCTTCACTAGTGCGCTACACAAGTGAGAGTGTGTCACAAATGAGGAGCATCACACCTCTATTTATATTCATTCGTTCACTTGAATTAACTCATTCGACATGTAGGCTCTAGTTACACATGTAGGCTCAAGTAACCACACTGGGGTGCTAATGACCCACCTTTACAATTAGAGGGGACTACCTCATGACTCTTATGAGTTCCTCTGATTAGAAGCATCGGGATACAAAATAATACAAGTGGTTCCCTTGGTAGGACCATTGGGGACCACAAAAGATACATATAGAATATTCTTCGAAGTTACAATATTTCAACACTACAAATCCCCTTGGTCTGTATTTCTGAATCATCCCCCATTCGAACTGCTGGGCCAACATTTGGATGCATGGAGGAGAAGAGCTCTCTTGTGGCTACCATTTGTCTATAAGCCCCTGAATCAATGATGAAATATGATGAATTAGAGGTACCTTATACCAAAGCACGACATTTCTCCTTGCCATTTGAACTGGAGGTGCCATCCTTCTTCCTTGCATTGTCTAGGACTGGGATGTTGTTCTTGTCCAGTAGCTGCGCCATCTAGTCAATGGTTTTTTTCATGCATGAGATATCTAGATTCCATCCATTGTGGCAATAGGTGCATTTAGTATTCTCTTTTCCCTTCTTATCCTTCTCCTTGGGAGGATTCGAACCCCCATCACTGGATTTGGGTTTTTCTGGTTTCTTCTTCTCTGATAGCTTCGAATTATTTGCCTTGGGATTTCCCTTGGAGGCATTCAAAAATCCCATGGCCAAGGCTTGATCCTTAGCCTTGATGGTTCCCATTTGGACTAGCTTGTCTTGCTCCTGAGTGAGGGACTCCATGAAGCTATCTAGACTTGGCATTTTCTAGTTTCGAAGTGTTAACTTGCCAGAATGGAATGTGTTGACAAAGACTGAGAATTCTAGCCCCGACTTTGAAAGGATGGACATAATCAATTGGTCCTCTTTATCCTCAATGCCACATTGATTTAGCTGCAACAAAAGTGACTTAAACTTGGTGAAGAAGTCCTATATAGTGTCAAAGTGCATTGGGCTCAGGTTAATGAGCCCGTTCTCAAGCTGGTGTCCTCTTAGTTCATCAATTTTCCCAAAGAGTGTCTTTAGTTTTACCCATACTTCATTGGGGGTTGTTAAACTGTCTATGTGGAAAAAAATCTCTCTTGAGATACTCAGGCATAACAATCCATATGCTTCATCCAATCTATTGAAGTACTTAGCTTTCTCTACAGCAGAGTTTGGCTCCACCTCTGTGCCCATGGTAACTCTGTAGAGAACCTTGAATCTTAATTGAATAACCATATCTATTTTCCAATCAAAGAAGTTGAAAGGTGTTGGCAAGATGTGGGTAGCTTCCATTTCTGCATGTGCTAATGGTGATAAAATTGTCAAATGTCCTGCAAAAACAACTCAATTTTATCTGGATTTTCTCTAAAAATGCAACTCAAAATGATTGGGATTGATATGAAACTCAATAAAATCCACTCAGTTCAGATACCATGTGAGAATTTTGATCCAAAAGAATATCTAGGAGCCTTAGAGACACTCACAAATCGAATTTGGTGTAAAACCAACAAAAAACCATTGAATGAGAAGCAATGTGAACAGAAACATGTTATATGTTGATTGTCTAACATAAAAACATGTTATTAACAAGTTTATATTACATCAGAAGTGTTTTGTGAGGTTTAGGAATCCCAATGTGAATGTACAAATGAAATTGGCCAAATCGGCCTCAATACCCCCTGGGTGGGCCAATCACGCTCCAAATCAGCCCAAATAGCCATGGATTTCTATGTGGACGTGGCTGAAGTGACATGCGGTCGTAATAACACCTTGGCATGCATGGGTGTGGAAACATAGGTGGATTAGAGGCTCTAGGTGGCATTAAATGCGCCAAATCAACTAAAAAATGGACAAAATCCACCTCTAGCACTCCTAGTCAACCAAACTGTCCACATTCAATAAATGGGAGCACACCAACAATGATGAGGGTGCACATGTGGATGGTTTACTAAGCTGGAGAACTCATATGGGTGTGAATGCATCAATTTAGTTGGTTATTGGTCCAACTAAGCACCCTAAGTCCAAAACCATAGTGTATTAATGCAAAATGGAATAAAATTGACTAAGGAGTTAAACTAAGGTACTAAGGGGTTGGATTACTATTCTAACAATTGCAAGCATAGTGTACGTATTGTACCCCTGTTGACCACACTGTTGAGAACTGTCCATAGCTAATCGTAATGTGGAAGGAAGGAAATGTTCTGTAGTTGCAGAATCAAACCTAGTTGTAGAATCAGAACCAGTTGCAGAACCAAAACCAGTTGCAGAATTAGAACCAGTTGTAGAACCAGAACCAAAACCAAATTCCAATTTAGAACTAGAATGCAAATTAGAGCATGAATCCACCTGTGAATTCACTGCTGAATCCGAATCAGGGACCAACTCTCGCAACCATTTCAACGGAACCCAGGACACAGGATGCTGACATTGAGGTCATCACTTGCGAAGGTGTGAGGACAGGAGAAGATATCCCGCATCCACAAATTCAGTTGGCAGGGAAAAACAAGGTGCAGTTCGATATTGATGCTGAGAAAGACACATTCTTTGAAGCACGTGATGTGATCGAAAGGAATCATGGTAAGTTACCTATTTATGAAGTTTCCACTGCTTTTGATACAACACATGGTAGCGGGAACATTCCGACATCATGGTATCTTGAAAAACTTCCTTGAAAGTTGTTTGTTGTTGGAAAAATACCCTAATGCTCTTTTCGAGATTGAGAGTTTGTTGCATCGACCGACAAAGGGATGGAAAGAGTCCACGGTGAACTCTTTGCATAAGAAAAAGACAGGAAAAGAGATGCGCATGAATATTCAAATTGGGGACTGTGAGGTAGATTCAATCATCATGGATATAGGCTCAGACGTTAATATTTTGACAATAAAAACATGGAAAAATATGGGGAGCCCAACACTGATCTAGTCTCATGTGCAGTTGCGAGTGGCTAACCAGGCCAAGATAATGCCGATTGGGTGAGTTCCACACCTTGCTATGGAAGTTGAAGGGATGAATACCTATGACGATTTTGATGTTATTTAATTTGTTGATGGGGGAGGATCCTATCCTACATTGTTGGGGATTGGATGGGCCAACAAAAGTATGGCACTGATCAATTTTAAGAAGCATGTGATGATCTTTTAGAATCAAGACATCAAAGTCATCGATCTAATGGTTCCAAATGAAGGGCGAAGGTATGTTGAGCCAGTGAAGGATGAAGTTGTTAGGGGATGGGATCATGAATATAACATTTTAGAAGATTACATCCATCTGACTGTCGATGGGGAACTTGGTTGGCACAGCTCTACCTCTGCTTCTTCCGATTTTGATGATGCTTTAAAGAACTGGCAGAATCGCATGCATGAGGTGTCCCTAAGAAAGTGTGGTTTGATCATGCATTCGTTGTGTCACGTTGCAACTAAGACCATTGAATTACCAATATATAAAGGACTACCCGAGTTCTCAATGTTCCTATTGGATTTTGAAAACAAAGTGTCAGAACCACAATGGTTGCTAGTGTTGGATGAAGCGCTGAAGGCTACTCCAGCATGTTGGTGGGAGACCCATAAGAAGTGGATAAATGGTTCATTGAAGTGTCAAATATTGATGAAAGTTTTCTTTGGAGATGCATAAGTGTACCACCTTGGAAGGTACAATGGGCAGAATAGCCCTGGTGATCATCTGATTGAGTGTCATACCTTGTGGGCATTGTGGCCAAAGGATGAGTGGATCCATGCCTTTTTCCACACATTGGATGGAATTCCATGATCTTCATACATATTATCTGATATGCGCAGAGATATCAATACATGGGAGGAATCGATAGTTTGCTTCAATCACACCTTTAGTTTCACAGATGCTAATCCAGAGGTTCATAATGCGCTGCAACTCATTCGCGACATTGTTCTGAAGGTAGTGCCAATTGCATACCCTATGGATCCACATGAACATTGTCAGATGGAGTCCATGATGGAATGTTATAATGTGATTGGAGGACCTAAAGATGATGATGATCTATGGAATATCAATATTTTAGAAACAAAAGGGAGTTGGGATGTCACAAGACCTAATGTACCGATGGGGGCCAATGAATCATCCATTAAAAATTCAGAAGGTCAACATTGGGACGGAGGAGAACCCAAAGTTTGCGAGTGTGGTGGACTATTGGGATGAAGAAATGATGGAAAAGATCATAGACCTGTTGCATGAATTCCAAGATTTGTTCCCCACAAAGTTTTCTTAGATGAAGAGAATACTGGGATATTTAGGAGAGATGAAGATTCCATTGAAGCCAAATGATAAACTTGTAAGGCAATAACCATATCTACTGAATGCATGATACAAGGAGAGAGTCAAATATGAGCTCAATAGGATGCTAGATGCTGGAATAATTGAGCCGGTTGAGGAATCAGAATGGATCGATCCCATGGTTGTCCAAGATAAGAATATGGGTGAGGTTTGGATTTGTGTTGACCTAAGAAAATTAAATGATGCATGTATGCCTGATCTATTTTCGACACCATTCACTAATGAGGTGCCAGAAGGAGTAGGTGGTCAAGAAATGTATTCATTCATGGATGTATTTTTGGGCTATCACCAGATTAGGATCACAAAAGAGGATCACCACAAGACAACATTTGTTACTGAATGGGATTGTTTTCAGTACACTGTGATGTAGTTTTGGTTCAGGAATGCACTTATGATATTTTCACGTGTTGTTGTCACCGCATTCAAGGATTTTATTCAAAAGTTTCTACAAGTATACATGGATGACTGGACAGTTTATGGATTGTTCAAGGACCATCTGGAAAACCTGCGACTGATGCTGGAAAGATGTCGACATCATCAAATCACATTGAACTCAAAGAAGTGTATTTTTTGTGCACCATTTGAAATGTTGTTGGGACACGTTGTTTGTAAGAAAGTACTATTGGTGGATCCCACAAATATTGTGCTGATTCTGAGCTTTCCCCCACCTACAAATGTGAAGCAACTGAGAGTGATGTTGGGGAACACATGATACTACCGCAAGTTTATCGATGGTTATGTTGTGATCACAACCCCAATGGAAAGGTTGAAAAAGAAGGATGTAGTGTTTGTATGGAGTCAAGAGTGTCAAGTAAGTTTTGAGGCACTGAAGGCCAAGATGGCTTCCACACCAATACTAGTTTTTCCTGATTGGAATAAGGAATTCCATGTACATGGGATGCATCATCCGCTGCACTAGGAGTGGTGCTTGCGCAATCAAGATAAAAAGTATTGATCACACAATTTCCTTTGCTAGTCAGAAGCTGTCTTCTGCAAAGAAAAATCATGCTACCATAGAGAGGGAAGGTCTAGCGATGGTATATGCACTACAGACATTTAGGAATTACTTGTTGGGTGGTTGTTTCAATATGTTTACATACCATTCTGCATTGAAATATTTGGTCAATAAGCCTATGTTGGGGGAGAATGTATGCCACTGGCTATTTCTCTTTCAAGAGTTTGATTTTGAGATAATTGTGAAGTCAAGTCACTTGAATGCTGGCCCCGATAATTTATCACAGATTGAGACAGGTGAAGAACCCACAAACATTGAAGACAAGTTACCAGATGCGCAACTGTTCAAAGTTGAAATGATTGATGATTATTATGATCAAATAATTCATTTTTTGGCAATGGGAACCACACCAGAGGACCTTACTACAATTCAAAAGAAGAAGTTGGTGGTTAAGGCCATGAATTTCCAGTTGATCATTGTACATCTCTATAAACTAGGACTAATTGAGATTTTACGATGATGTGTCCTCCCACATGAACATGGGAAGATATTGGTAGAGGCACATGTAGGAGTTGTTGGTGGACACTATGGAGGTCATGCTACTACAAGGAAGGTGGTTCACACAAGAATTTGGTGTCCCACTCTTCATAATGATGTGACAGATTATGTGCAGAGTTTTGATATCTGTCAACGAATTGGAAAACCATCGAGGAGGGATGAGATTCCACTGGTACCTCAGGTGACATTGCAACCATTTGATAAATGGGATATGGAATTTGTGGGACCAATCAACCCACCTAGGAAGAGAACTGGTGCACGGTACATCATTACCGCGATAGATTATTTGACAAGATGGGAAGAGGCTGCACTGGTTGTAGACTACACTGTTGCGACAGTAGCGAGATTCCTGTTTTACAACATTGTCACTCGGTTTGACTGCCCAAGGATATTGATGAGTGACTAGGGGAGTCACTTCATCAATCACACAATCAGTACATTGACAAAGGAGCTTCTGATACAACACAAGAAGAGTACCTCATATCATCCACAAGCAAATGGGATAGTGGAGGTGTTCAACAAGATGTTGGAGCATGCGCTTACAAAAGCTTGTAATGCCAACCACGATGACTGGGATTTGAAGATTCTGGAAATCTTGTGAGAATATCCCATCACTTGCAAAATATTGATAGGGAAGACACCATTCAAATTGGTGTACGAGAAAGAGACAGTCATGCCTATGGAGTGCATTGTTCCTATCTTGCACATTGCAAAAACGATGGGCATGGATGATGAAGCAGCACTAGAGGAATGATTGGATTAGTCTATATAGCTCCAGGAAGACCACTTTACCACAGGGTTTCACTAGTGCATTAAGAAGGATCGACAGAAGGCTTGGCATGATAGGAATATTAAGAATAAATAGTTTCAACAAGGAGACTTGGTGTTGTTGTATGACAACAAGTTCATGAAGCATATAGGTAAGTTACAGATGCATTGTCTAGGTCCATATCTCATTAATTCCATTACTTCAGGAAGTGCAGTTCAGCTACAACAGTTAGATGGAGTGATGCTGCCTAAGATAGTGAATGGTAGCGGGATGAATCCCTAAAGGATGGGCCCAGAACCGTGCGATTCTTGAGGAACTGTGCGATGAAAAAAAATGAGAAAAAGAAGGATGGATAGATAGAAGGAGGGCACACCAAGAGGAAGTGGATGCACAAATAGGGGGGTCAGTAGTGCAGTTAGGAAGGTTTGTCGTGACAGTTGTAGGGCCGTGACAAAGTCAAATAAATAATAAATGAAGTCATTTAAAGAAGTTAACCGGTGACACTTGTTGAAGCGACGCATATTTATGGTTGATCCGACCATTGGATTGAAAGGATTGTCGACAGATTTAGGTGACTAATGCATGATTTGGTAGAAATGATGAAATTTGATTTGGTCATGATGGAAGTACATTTGGATCAGTGCTTTAAGAAGGGGTCAAATGCATTTAACATTCACCATTGTGCAAAACTATGAGTTGATTTGTTGAGTTACAGAGTTGTCCTGAGCTCTGTTGGTGAATTGTTGAGTCATGTTGAGCTGTGTTGATTGAGTCGCAGAGTTGCGGGGCATGCAGAGGGAGAAAATAACGGTTGAAATTTCCAATGAGAGGGATTTCTCGGTCATTCCAGTCACCATTGAGTAAGAATTCACAAGTATGTCATTGGGATCTTCCTCTATTCCAAAGAAGAAGAAGGGGGGCTGGGCAGCGGCCTATCTCACTGGTACTGAAGAAGCGATAGACCAAAATGTTTGCGTGGGAAAAAGAGGTGGCACCTATGTAGTGCGGTCCTTTGAGTTCAAGAGCTGTAGAGTCGGCATCCCACACATGGGTGTCCATTACGGATATCCTTGGGCATGTTCCTCCCACGCGCCCTAGTGAGAAGCCAAGGAGAATGACCAAGAACCAGAAATACCCGATGAATATGCTGACGATACCACAAGGTGTGACATGCATGATGGATATCATGCTTGTGCCAATGGAACTGATGTATGACGATCATGAGTTTCTTGCACCAACAACAATCACAGAGGAACCCTACGAACCCATGGTAGCAGTTGGAGATGACCCGATATTATGTATTCCATAGGATTGGGCATGTAGCTTGGACATAGAAGGACTGTTGGGATTGATCACCATGCGACATTTTGGGTGGTTGAATGAGGAAAATGCCCGTGTAAAGTAGCTTTTGTCCTGTTTTCACGGTGGGAATTTATGGTTGGACACACTAGTCGCAATCATAGTAGCACTGATCTCAAAGATCACGGGGCTTCCTAAGGATGGGCCAGACCCCTCCCAGTATTTTAGAGGAAGGGAGAATGACAAGAGACTTGCGGCAATACTAAAGAAGAGATATGACTTGAAGCGGGCCGGATGGGCATATCGCGTCGAAAACATCAATGATCCGGCTGTCTGCATTGGTGCGCAAATTTTTGCAACCAATATTGCGCGGATGAACATGCCTACCCAATATAATTATTGGGTTATTGCATGCAAAAAGAAGTGTGTGAAAGGATTTCAAATGAACTAGTCGTTGTTTCTAATGAACCAGTTGACGGAGGATGCAGTGGCAGTCCAAGCGAGGCTACGCCCATTCGCATACAGTTGGCTACTGATCTTAATTGCACTCGTGGCCTGGATGGATCCAGATGACTATCAAGGTATGGACGTGGACGCAGTAAAAGTGTGTAAGGGGGCATGCTACCAGAACCTATGGTGGGTTAAGGAAGCCAACAGACTGAAGGACTGCGCGGTTCAATTATGGATTTAATGGGAAGCACTGCAAGACACATCTATAAACGTTTCATGCTTATCTGAGGAAGCTATAATGAAGTACCATTAGGTTGCTCGGTTTGCGATGGGCCCACATGCCATTCATGTGCAAGCACGATAAGACCCAGAGAAGTAATGGTTACCAACACCTTACAAGTAACTGTCTGATGCGGAGTTGGAGGTGTTAGATTTTTATCATTTAAACTAGCATTAAATTAGGATCTTTAACTAAGAGAATAATAAGCACAAAAATCAAACACATAAGACAATGAACACAAATATTCTCCTCAAGGAAACCATAAAGGATAAAACCCCACAACTTCCTCAGAGATAGAATCAACACCAATAGCAAAGCCCTAGAAACAGTAAGATGATATCCCAACAGTAGTAGCCTCTTTCTCTCTAGCCCCAACAACTTCTTCTTCCTTAGCTATGGGCTCCAACTGAGTGTGAGTCAGTGCGTGATAAATATAGAGGCTCACTCTCTATTTATACTAACTCTTGACTTGAAAATGACTCACTAGGGCCAACTTCTCTAGGAGATTCTAATAACCCTAGGGCCCCGAACCTGTGGGGACTTTAACCCTTGAACAATAGGAGGGTTACCCAAAATGACTTGACATGACTTGTTTACATTATAGAACCTCCCGATAGGAACATTGGGGCATGACATGACTCAATTACAATACAGATACTTCCCGGAATAAACATCGGGGTACAATACATGAGATATAAAAGTGAATATACAAGTTAATACATTCTGAAGTTACAAATACATCAACACTCCCTCTTAAAGGAAGGTATTCTTTCAACACAATTTTCAGTGCTGGTCTTCTTCTCTGTATCGACTGGATCATCTCATCATCTTCATTTTCAAGTTGTCTTCATCTTCAATTCTTCTTCATCTTCAAGTCATCTTCATCTTCAAGTCTTCTTCATCTTTAAGTCATCTTCATATTCAAGTCTTTTTCCTCTTCAAGTCTTCTTCATCATGGGATCTGGGTCATCACTAGATCTAGATAATCACTTTATCTGGATAATCATCAAGTCTGTATCATCATCACTGCTGGATCATCATCACTCTATCACCATCAAATCTAGATTGTCACTTGATCTAGATCATCATCAAGTCTGGATCATCATCACATCTAGATCATCACTTGATCTAGATCATCATCAAGTCTGGATCATCATCATTGGTGCTATCTCTTGATTCTTCTCGTCATAGGAAGTTCTACATAGCCAACCCTTTTTCATGTTGGTTGTAGGCCTGCCCTTCATGTAGGTCTTTAGCGCTTATATCTGACCCTAAGTCAGAATGGCCCACCCATCTCTTACATATGACCTCATCTTGTTAGAAAGGCATGCCCAACACTCACATCCAACCTCATCTTGTCAGAAAGGCCCAGCACTCACATCTGACCATGTGTAAACACATCATGCCAGAATGGCTCAGCACTTATATGTGACCATTTGCAAACACACCACATCAGAAGGGCTCTGCACTTACATTCGGACATGTTCGAAAACACCACATCATAAGGGCTCTTAGTCCTAGACTGAGGATTCCTGGCAACTGACCAGGTGCCTCCATTCTCCCAAAGAATGGCTACAACCCTTATATTTGATCAAGTGGGAACACATCCCTCAATCACATTAGAATGGCCCTGCACTTATATCTAATCATATGAGACTACATCCCTCAGTCATATCAGAATGGCCCTCAGTCCCAGACTGTGTATTCCTGGTAACTGACCAGGTGCCTCCATTCCAAGAATGGCATTCAACACTTATATTTGATCATTTAGGAAACAATTCTATAGTCACATCAGAATGGATCAGCACTCACATCTGACATGGAAGGAACCAAATCCTCTCACCATGATAGAATGGATCAGCCCTTACATCTGACCATGGAAGGAACCTAATCCTCTCACCATGTTAGAATGGCTCTAGGTCTCATAATTTCCCCTTGGAGGGAACCTCAATATGGAGAACACCAAGATTCTCCCTGAAGTACTCAAACTTCACTCTGGCCAATGGATTCATTAACACATCAGCTATCTATTCTTCCATCAAAGCATACTGGAGCTTTAATGTTCCTCTCTGCACCATATCCTTGATATAGTGATACTTGATCTCGATATGCTTCAACTTGTCAAGGAACACCAGGTTCTATGACAACTTCACACAACTCTGGTTGTCGCAATATATACTAGTAGCATCCAACTGGAGATCAAATAAATCAGACAGTAGCTTTCTCAGCCACATGACCTCACAACTAGCTGAACAAGCTGTGACATACTCTACTTCAACTGTACTCAATGCCACACAGTACTACTTCCTGCTAAACCAAGAGATCATACCTGATCCCATACTAAAGCAACATCCTGAAGTGCTCTTCCTATATATGGCACTACTTGCCCAATCTAAATCAACATAACCCTCTAGCATAATCTTTTTATTTGCCTCGTACTTGAGCCCATAATCAACTGTACGCTTCAGGTACCTTAGAATATGCTTTGCAACAATCAAGTGAACATGTCTCGGATCTGTCAAGAACTGGCTCAAGGTGTTCACAGTAAATTAAATATCTAGTATCATGTTCATCAGGTACATCAAGGACCCAATCATCTAACGATACATCGTAGCATCAACCACTTTTGATGAAGCATCACTCAATAGCTTTAGGTTCGATGCGATAGGTGTGGTTATGGCCTTGGAGTCCATCATCCCAAGCCTCTTCAGGATCTCTACTTCATACTTCCCTTTTCCAAGGAATATTCCATCTGCATTATGCCACACCTCCATTCCTAGAAAATAGTGCATCATACCCAAGTCTTTCATTTCAAACTCGCCAGCAAGCTTCCTCTTTGTATCAGCAATCAACCCATCCATACCTGTTACAAACAGATCATCTACATACAGTAGGAGTATCACTGGGTTACCATATTCAACCTTGCAGTAAAGGTTGGAATATGCTTTACTCTTGGTAAATCCCAAACTAGATAGAAAGCCATCAATTCTTTCATACCATGTCCTGGGTTCTTTTTTCAAACCGTACAGGGATTTCTTCAATCTACACACATGAGACTCCCTGTCATGTGTCTCAATACTAAGTGGCTACTCCACATACACTTCCTCTTCTACTAGACCATTAAAGAAAGTAGTCTTGACATCCATCTGGTGTATCTTCCATTTCATCACTGCATCCAGAGCAAGTACTAATATGATGGAAGTGTATCTGGCTATAGGTGCAAAAGTTTCTTCACAATCTATTCCTTCTTTCTAGAAGAAGCCACAAGCCATGAATCTTGCCTTATATTTTTCTATGTCGCCATCTGCAACATGCTTGATCTTGTAGATCCATTTGGAAGTTATGATGGACTTCCCTTCTACTCTTGGGACAACATCCCAAACATCATTATTCATGATCGATTGATACTCTTCGATCATAGCATCCTTCCATTCTTTCCTTTCTGCTGCTTCTTCATAGTTGGAAGGTTCTTTATCAATAATGTCACATAGCAATGCTACATAATTGGAGCAGGACCTAGTTCTCTTTCTTCCTTTGTGTGTTTCTTCTGAAGCTCCATATATTTATGCACCTTGGATAATTTCACGTACCCAAGTAGGTTTCCTCTTGTGAGGATTCTTCTCCTGAGGTGGATCCACAAGTTCTTGAGGTTCTTCTAATTCTCTATCTTCTTCTTGAATTTCTTCATTCATGGTTGTATCATGAATTCTGGGTGCTTCTGCATCTTCAAGTTCTTTAGCTGGTCTCTTCCTGGATTTGTTGTAGGATGAATCTTCGTCAAATATTACATCTCTGCTGATGTCGATCTTCTTGAATCCTGGGAAGTATATTCTATAAGCCTTTGAGATTTCAGAGTATCCCACAAATATGCCCTCCTTTCCTGAAGGATCTAACTTTGTCCTCTTTTCTTTCCGAATATGTATGTATATAGGTCAGGCGAATATTATGAGATGGCTAACTTCTTGTTTCTTGCCGGAGAAGACTTCTTCAGGTGTCTTGTTCTCAAGTACTCTATGTGGAGTATGGTTCTATACATACACTGCTATTCTGGCAACTTCTACCCATAGATGCATGGGAAGATCTTGATCATGAAGCATGGCCCTTGCTACTTCCATGATCGTTCTAGTATTTATTTCTTCAATCCCATTTTGTTGTGGATTATATGGAGTGGATAACTCCCTCTTAATCCCTAAGTCTTTGCATAGCTCTTTGAATTCATTTGATGTGAATTCTCTACCATTATCTCATCGAAAGGTCTTGATATTCTTTTAAGTGTGGTTCTCGATTAAGGTTTTGAATTCCTTGAACTTGCTGAATAATTCATCTTTGTTCTTCATAAATTATATCCATGTCTTTCTAGAAAAATCATCAATAAAAGAAACATAATATACATACCCACTTAGTGAACTGGATGACATTGGACAGCATACATCAGAGTGGATGATTTCCAAGATTCGTTTTGCCTTGTTTTCGCTACTTGGAAATTTATTCTTTGTGTTCTTCCCTTTCGCACATCCTTTACATACACCTTCATGCTTTTTCTGCATTTCTGGGAGACCTTCAACAACTTTTCTTGCAAGTGGTATCGCTCTGTAATGCACATGTGCAAGCCTTCTACGGCAAAGATCATTTGGTTCTACCGAGTCATGAACCAAAGCTTGTTCTAGTTGGCCCTTCAATTTGTATAGTCCTTGTTCTTGTTCCCCAATCACTGCATCATCGAAATACTTTCCCTTTGGCCACATGAGGACTTGGCCATCTACAAATGCAACCCTCATTCCTTTTGCATCCAATGCAGATATGGAGAGGAGGTTCTTCTTTAGTCTAGGTACAAACAATACATCTTTCATCTTGATAGACTTTCCAGAGTCTATCTTGTATGAGGATTCAACAATACCTTTTATTGGATACTGGTAGTCATCTCCTAGTTTCACCTTGTGAGGTGATTCATGTTCAGATAGTTTCACAAAGGATTCCTTGAATCCTATCATATGTTTGGAAGCACCACTGTCTCTAAGCCAATCATTGCTGCCATGTGTGATAGTTCCTGTGAGAGCAGAAATTAGAACATATTCTTCATCACTTAAAGAATCATCACTGTCTTGTCTAGTTCTCTTTATGGAAGGGTCATCATCCTCTGCAGCATGAGCATGATGTCTTCTCTTATTTCCCTTCTTCTTCTGAGAGCTACTTTTGTTTCTAGGACAATCTCTAGCAAAGTTTCCTCTTTCATCACATGTATAGAAAATGTACTTATACATATCTCTAGGATTTCTAAAGTTACTCCTTTGGTGAGAGTGCTTACGTATGTGGTGGCTAGATCTAGTTTTCTTGGATTGTACTGTGAGAGCTTGATCTTCACTTACCATCTTTTCTTCTTGAGCTTCTATCTGAGCTTCTTCTTGAGATAATTCTTCCCATAGTCTACTGAACTTGACTAACTTCTTTTTGGCACAGATCCCTTGAATGAAATAGTCCCATGTCCTAGGGAGACCATTCAAGGTGGTCATTACAATTTCTACATTCTCCACTTATTCATCTGCTGCTTCAAGTTGTTCTTTGATCTGGGAGACCCTTGTGAAGTATGACTATATGGTCTCCGCATTCTACATCTTCACATTCTTCAATTGGTTCCTCAAGTTCATCTTTCGGTTTATGTTCTTTCCTTCAAACAGTTTGGTTAGGGCATCAAACATAGCTTTAGGTGTTTTTAGGGAGGACACCTGTGGTATGAGGTGATCCTTGATTGAATCAGCAATAATCCTCTTAGCCATAACCAAAATTTTCTTGTGTAAGGCCTTATCCTCATCTTCCTCTGGAACTATAATCTCATCATTGATGTAGGATTCCAACTCATTTTCTTCTAGGACTAGGGAGATCCGAGTTAAGATGTCGGATTTGGATCTGGAGTTGAATTTCTGCAGTGCTGGTTCAGGAGAAGAGTAGGGTTTGACTTTCTTGGAGTTCTATCCAACCAAAAACTTTGATATTGATCTCTAAACTTTGATTTTGAGGAGGAGATCAATCCAGGCCTAGGCTTACTCAAAAATTCCACTTTTGTGGAAAGCCCTAATTTTCGGTAGTAGTGTCGGGTCAAAAACTGAAAATGCTCAAAATCAGATTCTGCTTCGACAGAAAGATGTGCTCTGGGGAGGAGAGTCATCCCAACCTTATTTTTCTGAAAATATATGGAAAGAGATCCAAAATGTAGGAATCCCTAGTTTCTGCAGCTGCATAGTGTCTTCTTCTTAGGTTAGCTCTGATACCATGTTAGATTTTTATCATTTAAGCTAGCATTAACTTAGGATCTTTAACTGAGAGAATAACAAGAACAACAATCAAACACATAAGACAATGAACACAAAGATTTTCCTCAGGGAAACCATAAAGGAGAAAACCCTGCAACTTCCTCAGAGATAGAATCAACACCAATAGCAAAGCCCCAAAAACACTAAGATGATATCCCGATAGCAGTAGCCTCTTTCTCTCTAGCCCCAACAACTTCTTCTTCCTCAGCTATGTGCTACAACTGAGTGTGAGTGAGTGTGTGATAAATAGAGAGGCTTACTCTCTATTTATACTAATTCCTTACTTGACAATGAATCACTAGGGATGAATTCTCTAGGAGAGTCTAATAACCCTAGGGCCCTATAACTACAGGGACTTTAACCCTTGAACAATAGGAGGGTTACCCACAATGACTTGACATGACTTGTTTACATTATAGAACCTACCGATAGGAACATTGGGGCCTGACAAGACTCAATTACAATACAGATACTTCCCGGAATAAACATCGGGGTACAGTACATGAGATATACAAGTGAATACATTCCAAAGTTACAAATACATCAATAGGAGGCAACTGTTAATGATTGGCCCGTAGAATGGAGAGAACTGGTCAACTTGGAAGAAGTATTGACAGGGACACCAAAGGATGCACTAGTTGATCTAGCACCTAATCTTTATTAACAGAGTCACCATGATTCCGACATAGAGTCCATACGGACACCCATAGACTCGAAATTAGAGTGCACAGTTGAATAATCAAGGACAAAGAAGCACTAGGAGCAGGGTGCAGCTAGTAGCGCAACACCATGGATGGAGGCACAGTTAAATCGGCTCATTAAGGTGATTACAACTGCAAAAGATGTGACCACTAAAGATATGAAGAAATCATCACAAGATGGGTTCACTGAGGTAAGAAAACGACTTGATTCTTTATGTGATGTAGTTTTGAAGAAAGCACCAGAGGTAGCGACTCTACAGGACTTTGGCTCAATCAGCACTGGGATGCAAGTTTGGAATGTTCAAATTCCCCCGAATGCGACTGAGACCAACAATGAGGATTTGAATGCCTCCTTGTAGCAGTTTCATGAATTTTCTATCGATATCAACATGCTGTCCATGTAGACGTTGGTGCATATGTAAAGATTTTCCAATCAGGAGTTGGAAGATAGAGAAAAAAACATCAGCAGTAAGTTTTTGCGATCACAAGAGAAGGAGACTGAAGCATGGAGAGGGATTGAAGCACTGAACCAGACACAAGAGGATTTGAGGGAGAAGAGCGCCGCAGATATTACAGAGCTGAAAAAGGGAAAAGTTCGACTAGTATTTGAGAAGACACAACTATGGGATAGTTGAGTGCGGTTGGAAGAGGCAGTTTCTAATGCCTGTGAGCATGTACAAGAAAGCACCGCAGAACTAGATGCAGTGGAGAGATCCAAACGACTTGGACCAGCCACCACACAGTTGCAGTGGGAAAATGTAGATTTGAATGATCTGGTACATCCAGACACATCACCTAAATAAGTTGAAGAAAGGAAAACCACTATGGAGGATCTAGAGACACAACTAGAGGAGTTGGAGAAGGAAGCAAAGAAGCTAACTGAAGAGACTACACAATTTTGGGGCAGCGTAGTCCAGGATGAGTAATTAGAGCAGCTGACCAAGTAGTTGCAGGAGGAAAAAGGGAAACTAGTGACATTGAAGAAATCACTGAGAGCACTGCCACCAGTTATCTAGATCACTAAGTACGCGTATCTTGAGGAGTTGCAGCAGCGCATTATTAGGGAATAAGAGTGCTAATGGAAGCACAGTCCACAGCTAGACAAGTTTTAATATATTGGAACAAAACTTTCTGTTAAGGCAGTTTCTGCATTGTAGGCCATGCAGGAAGGGAAACATGAGGTTTTTGAGAAAATGGTGGAGCACCCATTGGTGCACAACTTGATAGTAAGTTAGGATATCGCTGAGAAGGTGAAAGAACATGTGAAGGAGATTACTTGGAAGTACAAATATTTCAAGCTAAATATCAATGAGTACACAATGTCTAGCTGACGTGGCTCGAGGGCAAGCCACAAGATTTTGTTGGGGGCCTGTTGGGAAGAGTTTTTTGGATAAGTCAGTTGCGTAGCATCGTGGATTCTCTGCAAGGTTAAAGATGTCGTGCAAGTGGAAAACAACGCGCAAATCAGAGTTATATTATTTTATGTATTTTTGGTCATATTTTGTAGTTTTGGACCGCATTTTATGGATAGTGGTCACTATTTTGAAGAATCTATTAAGAATTAGTTAGGAAGTTAGTTAAGTGGACCACTGATGTAATGGCACAAGCCTATAAATAGATGGCGAATTGCAAATGTTAAGGGGCTCGAAGACTTGGATTTTTCTTGATCTTCAAAGAGAGATTTCATATGTGAAGTTATTGATCTATGTATGCAATGCGAGGAATTGTTTTGAAGAATCTGTGGTTTTGTGCGGAAGTTAATATGACATGATGAAATTTGAGCAGAATCACTGTGTTCTTTTCTATTTTCCCATTTTACTGTCTTCTGCGATTCAATTATGAATGCAATGTGTATCTGTGACATGGATCTGTAAATGATGCGATGTTTTACTGCTTTAAATGATGTTATTCTGTTAGATCTGTTTGTGCATCAATGTGTTTATTGCATTTCTTGTATGATAATGTGATCTATTGAATGATGATATGGTTCTATTAATGCATAATTTAAATTATTAGATCGGTTGAATAATGCCGCACTAAGTTGATAAGTAGATGCACATGGTCCTCCTTCATTTTGTGGAAACTTGGTTCTGTCAGCTCTCCCTTGAGCATCTCGAGTGAGTCTTCATCTGCTCTATGGGTGTTGCTGGATGGGGTAAAACTTGTCTGGCCCAGTGCTCAGGGAGATCGCGGTGGTTTGGGTGTTGACAGAGAGGGAACCCCTGTAGATTGAGTTTGTTTCAATAGGGTGAATCACGTATGTTGGTGTCTCCTTCATGTTTGCATCATTTATGTTTAAATTACACTTCTGATATTTATAATATATGATGAGAAGTGATTCCACTAAAGAGTATTATAGGTCTAATGAATAAATTCACATTTATGTGATAGTGATAAAGTAGTATTTTTTAGGACAATTTCTAAACTATTCGGTTAAAATTTCGCCAAG
Source organism: Pseudotsuga menziesii (assembly GCA_001517045.1). NCBI lineage: Eukaryota > Viridiplantae > Streptophyta > Pinopsida > Pinales > Pinaceae > Pseudotsuga > Pseudotsuga menziesii. The sequence continues at coordinate 12,668 of LPNX010496064.1, read as the reverse complement.
AAAGGGTTTACATTCTTACATAAATTACTATAAAATATTGGTTGTAATCGAAAGTAAGAATTATACAACGATGGTTTGTCAGAGCATAGATTAACTAATGAAAAATGTTGAAAGAATTTATAGATTTTTATAAGATGATATTATCAATTTAATGAATAATAGTAGTAAGATCCTCAAGTAAATAATAAAACTTAATTAGGTATTTAGAAAAATAGAATGAACTTTGGATGTTAAGAATAATTATTCTAGTCGTAATTGAAGGATGTAATTGTTGAATGTAAATGCATAGCATGCACTCCCTTGATTTCGGTAATAGATATTTTATGTTGAAACATGAGATAGATTTCTTATACACCATACACATTAGAATTCATTTTTGGAGAACTAACGTAATTGGTATGATGAATTATATCAAATAAATTACATGAATATTTGAGACTAACGTTCTTGGTGGTTGAGGTATCTGGGTTTGTTACAAATGGTATCAGAGAAGGTTCTCAACACTCGAACCTTATGGACTTGCTTACATATAGGTATGTTGTGCACTTGCTGAAAATTTTATTTTTGAGAATATGAGATTTAATTAATGCTTATTGGAATATATGCAAGAAGAATGAATTTTTGATTGAAGGTTAACAATGTGATATGTTTGATTTCATTAGATTGTAAAATTTGTAATAAGGAAATGGATGCTTTATCATGTTAATGATAACTTTAAATCGGATACACATGTAAATATATTCTTATGTTTTTTTACATGCATCATGTTGACTCAAATGCTAATCTATGTATAATTTATGGAGACTATGTTGGAAGAGTTTTGGAACCTAGTCAGTTCATATATGATAAATGACTAATGGATACATGAGGTAGTTAAGTTAGTAAATAGTTTAATAATTTAACATGTATTCACGCTTATAACAAGTAAGGTAAAAGTTATGATTAACATAATAAGAAAGAAACCTAATAAGTAATGTATGCAGGTAGAAGCAACGAAGTTGAAAATGTAGGAATGACTAGTTGGACTGTAAGGACGTGAATTTGATTATATGCAAGATTACGTATGAAAAATGCATATGGATTGTGCATAATGATAGAAATTGTTGTATCTATATTGTGCATTCTGTATAACTATGGTGTTTAAATGTATCATAGAATAAAATTCTTGGTATATATAGTTTTATGTCTTGCCTAAAATCACATCGACAAGAGAATGAGATGTAAATAAACCTTGCAAAATTTGTTAGTGTACTGTATCTGTACACTTAACAAGAAATTTCGCCAAACTAAAGAAAATATAATGTCGTTTGGTAACGTCAATTCAAGCTTATATAAGTAAGGTATGAATTTGGCTTAAGGTGTAAGTTAATGAAAAAAATACAAGTACGTTAAGTAATGCATTGAAATTAAATAAAATAATACTTTGTTATATTGAAAGTTTATAAGAATTCAAAATATAATTTTGATATTACATTTTATAGTTTCCCTTTGAGATTATGATGCAAATAATTTCTTGCAAGAAATTGTGAGTAAGGAATGCAGGTACACATGGATGCAAGAAACACCATTGAATAGGAATCAATAAGGTGGTCGAAAGCAAGAGATACATTTCTCGATGGAAAAAAGGTAACATCTAGAATCAATATGATTCCTTGATTATTATGAAAGGTTAAAAATATGTTTTATTTGATTAAAACAAACACATTTTTGGCAATATATAGTTTAGATAACTTGCTATGCTGAGGCTTTGCTTTGTAAGAAGCTTTGAAAATTTCTACTGAAGTACTTATATATGGTAATTGTATTATTATGAGAATTATCAGTTTTGCAAACAATATATCTGTGATAAGGCAATTGAATCATAGAATTTTTTTGAAATGGTTTGTACATGTATAGATACTAGAAGTATCAATCTATGAAAAACCAAATGTGTTGTTTAAACATATTGAAGTATAATGTTGTTAATTAAAGTCTTGAAAGCCTTAGACAAATATGTTTTGATGTTGACCAGGTAAGCTACGGAACATTAGGATTATTGTGTTACCATGGGATATGGTATTGGGCCAGTGGGCACAAGAATATTAGGAATGTTCAGAATTATTAAAATTTTGGTTTGATGTGGAGTTGGTAGGAGCTGGAATGTAGATATGATCAAGGATGATTATGATATTTCTTGCATTCAATGTTTCTAAATATATGCCATTATGACTAATTAAATAAAGAGCGGTGAAACTTTTGAGCTGATCATGGGGGATGCCCTGGGTTATAAGGCTATTAAAATTATAAGAAACTTTTCTACACTAAAAAAAACTAATTAATGAAAATGAGGTAGGAAATTGGTTTGGTGTTGAGCTTATTGGGATCTAGAGTACCTAAAGTATTTAGACTCATTATGCATAATTACAATATGTAATGTGACTTAGAAACTGAGACTCAATTTTCAGAATAAACCAAATGAAATATTGAAATGGTTGAACACAAAATATTTATGAGTTAAGTAGACTTGCTATGGAGCACCCTGGCAAGGAGTAAGGCTCTGAAATTTTCGATAAGTTAGTGCATAGTTTCCAATTAAAAGTATAGTGAGTTGTTAGAATCTATTGAGCACTCTATGATATTGAGTCCTAGGCCTAGGAAAAGAGATACAAGTGAGCACATAGAGGAGGTATTAGGATCTTAAGCAGAACTGCCAGAGAGCATCAAGGTGAGGTGTTAGGCTCTGTAGTGATATATTTTGTGATGTTAAGATTTCAATATCAGAGATATGTGGGATTCTGGATTTTGTGTAGGAGATATGCTCGAGAGCTTTGAAACGTTGATGAAGGGTATCATCCTTATATCAGTTGAATAGTATATATATAGGTTGAGGAGGCCTCGATGTCAACTTGTGGATCTGTGAGGAGATGACCCTCATGTATATATGCATGTTAGAAAATTTTAAAGAATATTTGAGCCAAGAAAAACTTGAAACATTAATGTCTCAAAAGAGGTATGCATGTGAATCATATTTTTGGTATTTTATGCACCATGATAAGATGAATGATGAAAAACTTGTTGCAAATTTATCTATAAAGTGAATCATATTGTGGCAAATGCCATACAAATATTGTTATTATGTGCATTGATAATTATTTAATTAGTAGATGTTTTAAAATATGCGAGGAATTTATGATTACGTACATGTTATCGTAATTTGATATGATTACTTATGTTATAGAAAAGGAGAAAATGATTAAAGGTACTCAAAAAAGGTACCACCATACATAATGTATAGACATTGATATTATAGTGGCAAAGCTACATGCCAGGAAAAGAAAATACATGAATGATTTGTTTTAGATTATGAATGTTACTTATAGGTCATGTATGACTGACATATGATGCAGGTGCATCTTAAGAGCAAGATCAAGTTCTAAAGGGTTGATATGAAAATAAACAATAGTATGTTTCCAAAGAAAATATGCTTCTCTCGATTTGAAAATTTATATCATGCTTATGTTTATGATAAATATTGGAGATAGCTTGTAGTGTTTGTGTAAACCATAGATTGTATAAGGAAAGGAGAATTAAAGGAATTTTGAAGAAATTCCAAAGCAAGATCAAATAGTTGAATTTCAAGGAAAAATGTATGTTGATGACAAACGTTTGAAAGATGCCAACACTGGGGATGATGTACTTTTAAGGAGGGAAGTATGTAATATCCTCGGTAAAAACTACAAGACAATTATTTTTTAACATAAATCAATAAAATATAATAATTATGATCAATCTATCAATACGTAATAATATTTATGAGAAATACGCTCAGGAATATGAGAAGGAGGTTACGGATAAACATGCATAAAAGGAGCAAGATGAAGCTCTGCGATGGGGGGAGGTGAAGGAGAAACAAATTTTTTTCTTTTTCTTTGTATGAGTTAAGGAGCCAATATGAATAGAATGGAGGCCAGTAAACGAAGTCACCTACCAATGATTAGTAGTGAGATATTCCACACGGTTACATTCTATGAGTTAAGGAGATGAGAGTTGATACAAATAGAACGGAGGCTAGTAAACGAGGTCACCTGCCAATGATTAACAACGAAATAAGGAGATGAATGTGTTATCTCCCAAAATAAATTTATTTTGAAAGTAGGAAGAATCTTCTTGTGTAAAGAAAGATATGAGTATGACTGACAATTTGAAAGCCTCTGTTTTTTATTTGGATGAAAATTTTACAAGTTATAGATTTCAATGGCTTAGGTGAGGACTTCTATAGCTCATTAGCCACCAAAAAGCTATGTTTCAGTTGCTAAACAATTGAACACGGGCCAAAGGAAAACCACCGAAAGCGCTCTGAGCAAGTAGAATTAAAGTAACACTTTCGGTGGCTTAGGTGAGACTACAAAAAAATCATTAGTCACCAAAAAGGGGTGCTTTCGACAGATAAGAGAGAGAAACAAGAAAGGTTTTAACCGTCGAAAGCGAGTGGCAAGCAACATTGGGAAAAGTACATTCGGTGGCTTAGGCGAGGCTTAGAACATCACATTAGCCACTGAGAAAGATCGCTTTCGGCAGATTAGAGAAAGGTACAATGCATATGCTAACCATCGAAAGCAAGAAGATGAGTATCGGGTGAAAAAACCTTTTGGAGGTTTAGGTGAAAGCTAGGGCATTTTATTAACAACCGAAAGAACATGTTTTCAGCATGTAAAAAAGTTTTTCGATGAGGTCATTATCTGTCGAAAGTAGAAATTCAACACGACAATGCGGAAAAGGGTTCAGCGGCTTAAGCAAGAAAGAAAACACTCCGTTAGCAACCAAAAGTCGATTTTTCAGCGGCTAGCTGACAAAATCTTAGAGGATCTTAACCATCGAAAGGGAAAAATAAGGAAACGGTTAGGAACTGTCACATCTGACCTCGTCAACAAGATAATTGATCATTTGTAAACATGATTAGCCATCAAAAAGAGCTGGAGCTACATGACTGCATGGGGAAATGAGTGAAAAGTGTCGTTATGCAAATGGAAAAATATTGATCTGACTCCAAACCCTCAGTTTTCCTCCACCTGTCCAAAGGATCATCAAATAGCCACCAAAATATCTGGCAAAACCAGGGTACGATTATGTGGGAAAAGAGATCTATAGGATCGAGCTGCTGTCATCATTTTTTATGACCTCAGCCTACATAAATGACATAAAACCCTCATTATCAGTGCCTAAAATACTCCATTTGATTTCATTTTCGAAATTATCATTTTCTCCACCTGAAAAAACTAGCTCTGAAATAAGCAACCTGCTAAAAGCATACTACATACAGGACTGAAACTGTTTTGCAGGTACCCAGGAGATACATCCATCAAGATGAAGAAGAGTGGACCAGTTCTCAGGAAGGAGCTAGGTGATATCAGTTATTTAGAGGCACATATAGAGGTCTACAGACTTTTCCAGGAGGTGGGATGCTACAAGTTTTGTGAAAAAATACAAGGCTTCCATCAGCAAAAGGATGAAGATTTTTCCCTGTCATTCCATGGTTCAAAAGCAATAATAGGAAAATAGGAGTTTCTCATAGATGAAGAACTAATCGCTGAGATGACAGAACTCTCTTCCATAGGAGATAAATGGTTCAAGACCACCATACCAAAGGAGGTGGAATTCATGTCATACCTTAAGCCTGAGCATAGAGGAATAATATGGAAGAAGAGTGTGTCATCATCATGGATGGAAGAGAACTGGAAACAACTGCTGAAGGCCATTGTGGTGTAATTAACATATGAAGGGAGGTATAATAGAGCAATGATCTACCATTTCAAGCTCATGAATCATTTCACAAGTAAAATCCCTCTCAACCTGCCCTTTTATTTACATAGAAGTATAGGGAAGATGGCACATCAAGTAAAATCCTATCCATCCAAGATTGCTGGTAGGATCTCCCATCACGGTCTTCTCCAGCTATTGGTACAGGAGCTATTGAAGAGAAGAAATATGGCTTGGAATTATTTTTTGTTCTGGAATGGCTTTGAGATAGGCCTTCAGCTAAAGGAGAAAGGGAAGTCTCATGCCAATAAATCCAGCACCCCAAGGAGTGTTATAGCGGATTTCACCACTCTAGGTGAATCACACATTGTATGGCCTTCCCCTATCCTGCTGCAGACTCTTTAGACCCCATGGACTATCTTTTATCCTTTGATGTTTCCTTGATCATCCCTAAAACTATATGAAAAATGATATATGCGGCTCTTTACCCGATAACCGCGTACATAGGTGGGTTTGACCCCTAGAACTGCGTACATCGAGATGTGTGCATAATCCAAATCCTTTTGGAGTTTTCCTTGACATGGATCCAACTCATTCGACTCCTGGCCTTCCATATGCCTTGAGATCACTCGGATTCGACCCTTCATTATCCCTTGTGAAGCTATATGAGGAACCCCTTGGTACATTGAAGGCATATAGAGAGATTGAGAGCAACGAAACTATAGTCCATTGTTTCCAAAATTTGTACTTGAGTCTACATCCCTTTGTCCCTTGGAGCACTGTTGTGTTCTTCCCAAGCTTGCCTTTTGCTAGTGAGCTTGCTATCGTGAGATGGAGGATTGAGGTGGTGGAGGTCCAAGTGGGGGATTCAGTTTCTCTGATTTGCAGATGTTCCGTCAGAGGTTGTATCTATCTTGTAATCTCTGATTTATATTAATAAGAGCTATCATTTCCTATCCAATGATGTGTATTTGATTAAATATTGTATCCATTGGAATATGTCAAATGCTTTTAGATTATTGATTATATATGCTAGAATAGATCTAACACCATGATATATAGTATGCTTGTATTGTTTACTTGTTGTTGAGGAAGTATTATATCAATTCAAGCTGAAGATTGGAAAGCTCAATGGGGATCTATTTCAACCGTTTGGAATAAGGTACGAGGTCTGATCCTTTAGTGTTAGACATTTTATTTCTATTGCATATTGGGAAAGATTGATTTCTGGAGTCAAAGCTGTCTGTTGTGGTACCCCAAGCCATAGGAATTTCTCTCCGTAACAAGGAGTGGGAGAAAAAGTAGGAGGGCCATTTCCCTAGCAACAGCAACAGAACAACCACCCTCCTCTTCCAAGACCAAGAAGGAAAAGAGGAATTTGGACTTCAGTGAGAAAGGTCAGGAGGCAGAAGCACACCATGAAAATGTCTTAAATCTTCCCTATTCAGATTCTAAGGAAGAACAAGAAGAGGATGCAGCCCTAGCTTTGAAAATTGTACCATTATCTTAAGCATTTCCATCCCCCACATCACAGAAGCAAGAAGAACCAGCAGAAAGGGCCTCCTCCAGTAGGCCTAGAAGTCAAAAGATCAGTCTGCTACTGAGGCAGGTTTATGAAATGGAGGTATTGGAAAGAGAACTAAAGAGAAATAATTAGACATTGACTAGGAGAAACAAGCTACTGCACAATTCCTACCAGGAGCAGAGAGAAAAACACATCTTCTTGAAAAGGTTGAATAAGAGATACCTAAGGGACAATACCAGGTTATACAAGATGGTGAGGCTCCAAAGGCTGCAATTGAAGGAAGCCAAAGAAAACCCTAGCAGCCACCTTGCCTTATCAAATCTAGCTGAAGCAGCCATCAGTCTCCAGCCTCATAAATCTAGCCAAGGTGTTGTTAAGACCCCTAGCACAAAGCCTACAAAAGAGGAAAGCTGATCCAACAGGCTTGAAAAGACATTTTTGATGAAAACCTAATATTTTTTGTAAAACAGGGATTTCGGTAGCTTAGGAATACAATGGAACGGTTCATTAGCCACCAAAAGTGCCACTTTCAGCAGCTAATGGGTCCGATAGACTGGTCTCTTAACCACTGAAAGCGAACAGAGGCTTAAAAACAAGTTTTGGTAGAAAGAATAGGCTTGGGGAAAGTACAAATGGTTCATGGACATGATTTGAAGATAGAAGGAACTGAGGGACGCATCAAAAAAGGTCTGTGTGAGATCCACTATGACATAACCATGCCAAAGGACACCAACTATAGCTGTCAAAGAGAAATCATTGGTCTAACTGGCAGAAGACCAACAATAGTGATCACTAGCAAATACTTCAATTATTTAATATTCATGCAGTGAACTAAATATTTATTAGAGTTAGACAAGTAGTTAGGTAGGGTTTCAAACCCTAATTTGAAAAAACGGTTACTTTTGTTTATTTTGTAAAAAACAGATTCAGGTTTTAGGATCTGTATATTTTTGTAAAAGGCTATAAAGCCTAAGACATTTTTTATAAAATGGGTTTGAATTCAGGGATTTATAAGCCTATACTACTATCAGCTTCTCATTTTGCTCATTCTGGAATATAAGCTCTTTTGTTATGATTTGTTCAGCCATCATCTCTGTCTTTACTAGACTTATGCCTGAATGTGTTTTTAGGTTATTTTCTAGTTGATTAGAAACTAATAGCTGTCATCCTATTGGTGTGTTAATGTGATTTGACTTATAAGTACCATCCTTATCAGGATTTATCCATTTATATGCATCTATTTTGTATGTAAATTTTCCAACTTGATGAGTTCTCCATCCCTACACCTTATTGTCAAACTACTGAACAGTTGTAACTAAAATCCTTGTAATTGAGTGAGTTTCATGCATGTCTGGAGAGTGGAAGGTTATATAGGTGACTTGACTTGATCCATATTAGAAAACCCTAAAAACATTTTAAGTTACCAGGCATCCTTGAGATACAACCTAGAGGATTTTCCTGGAGTGATAACAAATTGGCGTCGTTGTCGAGGAGAGGAGACTAAAGATCAGCTTCCCTGGGAGACAACATAGATCCTTGCTTTGATGATAGACAAAGCTTGGACACTATTCTAGTTGTAATCATCTATCTTGCGACTCCATTGAAATAAGATGGCTTCAAGAAGACCAAGTACTAGAGCAATCCCTAAGGGGCCACCAGCAACACCTGTTTCAAATCCAGAAGAAATTTTGAGAAGAGCTAGGGCTTTACTAAGATAGACCAACAGTAATGCACAAGAAGCCACATCAGGTATTTCAAGAAATTTTTCTACTATTATTTCTTCTGTTGAAGCACTTAATTCTCAGGAATTTATAAATACATAAAAAAATCCTAGGGTTTGGGCATCTTCAAGCACTACTACTTGTGAAGATCCAATCCTAGGTGACTCCACTGGGATAAGTATACCACCACCACCTTCTTAGAAAGTACCTTCATCAGTGCTGCCTTCCTCAACCTTGTCCATACCCATTTTCAAAATGGATGCCCCTCAATTGACCAAAATGGAAAGGATCCTGGTAGCTAGGTATGCCCCCCTAAATTTTCCAAATCCCCTCACTGCCATGCCTACTGGAGATTACCTCAAGTATATGGCTAAGTTAATAGGATAAGGGGATTTCATAGTTGAAGAACATCTAGAGGCATTTTACAGCTATGCTAAGAATATTAACATAGAGAAAGAAGATGTATGGAGTAGGGTTTTTGTTCAAAGCCTAGATGGCCAGGCTAGGAAATGGTTTAAGGAAATTTGTCACATACCCCAATTTTGTAAAATTATGTAAATTGTTTTATTATATTTCTGAGACAGTATGTTAAACTTAATCCTAAGTAAGGATTGATGACTCATCAGAGTCAATAGTAATGGAGTGTAATTCAGAATATTTTATTATTAATAAATAAATTATGGAGACAACAGCATGGGAGAGCTGTTAAAAGAGGTTACTGGTCAAACTGGTGGATGGAACTAGGTGGAAAGGCAAAAGACAAGTGGCAGCATCCTCAAACACTTCCTAAGTTGCAGGTGGCAACTTCCCTATATTTGGGGTCATGATTCCCCAAGAAAGAGGAATCAGAGCAGGTGGCTCATTAAATGACAGTTAACCCAACAAAGACCTAGGCAATCTTTTAAAAGTACTCAAAGAAGAGAGCTGAGGCTGCTCAGATTTTATTCCAGAGAGAATTCATTCAGGTGAATGTTATTCAGGAATTTCATTGAGGAAAGAGGGAAAAATAGTAAGGAAGTGTTCTGAGTGGATTGCTGCAGTAACTTGATTTTATTTACAGCTTTTAGCTGGGAGGACTTGCTGATAAGTTCTGTATTCATACTGAGTTTGAGGACTGGTATCTGACATTGCTGCACCTAGTTCCATCCAGGGAGACCAGAGCAATCTCGGGGGTCCTGAGAAGTCGCTGTCTGAGCGCTCTCCAGGAGTTGGTAGGGAGGAACGGCCTCCCATTGCTGTTGTTGTCCACAGCTTAAACAGGTTCTGTCATTTATTTCCTTATGTTTTCTCAGTATGAATGGATGTATGTTATGTTTATTTATATGTCTGAGTAGTTAGTTAGTTTCAGTAAAGTTAGTATCTCAAAATATCAGTAGTTTAATCTGTTAATAGTTACTGTGTTTTTCCACATCTGGTATCACCAGACCGTACTCCAGCACAGTATCTCGGTGTTGAGAAGTAGTATTCTTCTGAACCGAGTTTCCTAATTTATTTGTATTTACTACAAGTGTTTTTACAAATTCATAAGTTATCTTCTTACACTCTTAAAAACTATTTCTAGTACTGTATTTTGTTTTCTGTAAATATTAACTGTAATGAAAAAAAAAATAGATTAAGTATCTCTGCAGTTTAAGTTTTATGATTGTTATCTTCTAGTTTAAAAAGGATTTAACCTTAAGGAGTTAAAATAAAAACAATACTGATAGTAGGATATAATTACTTATCTGTTACTTATCTGTTTGATGTTACAGTTAAATTCTATTGGTATTAGTCTGCAATATAGTTAAGAATGCAATTATTTAATTACAATATACTCTTTTATTTAGCTAAGTTTAATCTTATTTCATAACTGTTATTCTATTTTCAAATACGGTAAATAATGCTATCACATTCACAGGAATTTATATAGATATGTATATAAAAATATACTTTAATACTAAATAAGTATTATACAGAAATATTCAAGCGTTATAACTAAATAAAGAACCCGAACCAAACATTGGGTAAATAACATTAAAATAGCAATCATAGTAACCTTGAGAAGAAGTAATATTATTATTGTATCACCAATAATGTATCTACATTAAATACATTAGAAAAGTAACATCCAAAGTAATATATTATTATTACAATTATAAACTTAGTCTATTTATACTCAGGATAAAAATAAATAAAGTTTTTATATAAACTAGTCTTACCCTGTGTATCGTAAAGTAAATAAACATTACTTAAAGACAATAGTAATATCTTCTAAAGAATACAACAGGCCTTTCTATTTCGAAAGGATTACACTAGCTTTTACAATTTCTAATAATTAGAAGTCAGGGTTTAAGCCTGTAAAGAAACTTCATAACCGATTTATTAACAATAAGTTGAAAGGTACTATAACTACAGAACCCTTTTACATTAACATGAATTATAGTGTTATAACACAACCTGCAATAATGCAAGAAAATAGTAATAACAGATATGATATTGGTATAAGGGTATAACCCTATATGCATTTATAATTTAAGAAGTTAATACATACAGTAACACTATAAAAGAACTCATTAATAGTATTATAACACAGTCATGCAGAACCATAAATTGCTCAAATGACGAGCTAACCATTAAGGCTTAAAACTTTTATATTTATGTTGCTCACAGTCAACCACAGAGTCTATAATGTTAATGACAGATGGAGTAACTGACTGATTCTAAAACTGTAAATGTAGGGTCGAACCCTATAAACCCAGTTACGTAAGTAAATAAATAATAAGAGTTAAGATATTATTTTCATCTACGGCCGCAAAATCAAACCACAGGATAAGCTGTTATAAACCCCCTTTTCATTTATTTTTGTTTCTTGTGCATTGCTTAGATTTAAAACTGTAGATGGTAAAACAAGCTAGAAGAGACAGTAAAAATGATAAAACTTATATATATTATCAA